>WSFP011298268.1:0-45954 GCA_009831015.1 Picea engelmannii | reverse complement strand
ACCCACGCCCAGTGAAAGGTTAGGGCGCGGGTCCCTTGATTTAAGTGGTTTTTTGAGGATTTGTTCAACATGGCTTTGGCTAGGAAGAGGCATGAGTTGGCCTGATGCCAGGTAAACCTGTGTGGTGCATTTTCGGGTTATAATAGTTGGAGTATTACTTCTTGTTCTTCAGACTCTGACACAGGACTGGAAATATTGGCAGCAATGATTACATGAATTATCTACCTGGATATGCGCCAGAATGGCGCGCGCGTTAAGATGGGTTGGTACAGAGGTAAGAGAAGCTCCTACTTTTTATGGTCTAAATGAATTAGAAGAATTTTTAATAAAGTTTGAGGTATATGTTATGGAAAATCATAGATTACCAACATTAGATATTTCTTTGAAATATACACTTTCAATATGGTGGGGAACACATAAGGAGAATATTAATAACTAGTTTCAATGCAAAAGGTTACTGCACATTAGATTTGGTGCAAAGCAGGAGAACATGTTTTTGGAGAAATATGATGGATTTGGACAACTCCAAGAACATGTAGATAGATGCATGGTTCAATGGAGACTAGTACCCCCACAAGAATGGCCACACCATTTTATTCACACACTGGAAGGCATTCCAAGGAATTGGTACACAGAACATGAACAACATAGAGAAACTACTAATTAGGAGGAAATGAAACAAAAAAATTTGGTAACATTTTCCTTTGAGCATAAAAGTCCAGATATAGACGCATCGTTGAAGGTGGTAAGAGATAGGATATTTGAAGAACCAAAATTTGACATTTTTACAAAATATCATAACCAACATAGACAGATTGTCATACATTTGTTGCATTGTTATCATGTTACAGAAGAAGAGATACAAAAGATAACCCATGCAATATCCAGATCCCAGAAGTCGAGGGTGAAGGAGAGGTAGAAGGTCCAAAGCAAGATTCATAAGATTACATTGTACCATTAAATATCAAGAAAGTAAACATTGGAATTGCAGAAAACCCAAAGACGACCAATATTGGAGATTATTGGGATAATCAAACAGTAGAAATGATCATAGAGTTACTGCGAGAATACAATGATTTATTCCCAACAACATTTTTAGAGATGAAGGGTTTAACATGAGATCTAGGAGAGATGAATATTCCCTTGAAACGAGATGCTAGACATAAAAGAAAGATACCTTATAGGATGAACCCAATATACAAGGAGAAAGTGAAGGAAAAAATTGACAAGATGTTAGAAGTAGGTGTCATAGAGCCTGTGGAAGAATCAGAATGGAACAACCCTATGGTGGTGAAGGAGAAGAAACAAGGGGGAATTAAGATCTGTGTAGATTTGAGAAAACTGAATGATTCTTTCTTACATGATCCTTTTCCTACCCCATTTACCGATGAAGTACTGGAAAATGTTGGAGGTCAAGAAGCTTATTCATTCACAGATGGGTTTTCAAGATATAATCAGATAAGGATTGCACCAGAAGATAGACACAAGACAACATTTGTGATAGAATGGGGATCATTTCAGTATACGATTATTCCATTTGGATTGAATAATGCACCAACCATTTTTTCAAGCGTAGTAGTATCATCCTTTAAAGACTTTATCCATAAGTTCTTGGAGGTGTACTTGGATGACTGGACAATTTTCAGTTTATTGAAGGCCCATGTTGAAGTATTAAGGTTGATGTTAGACATATGCAGACAGTGTCAGATATCATTGACTATCAAGAAATGTATTTTTAGTGCACCTTTTGGGATTGTTTTAGGACATGTGGTGTGCAAACATGGTTTGTTGGTTTATCCTATTAAAATTATTTTCATATCTAACTTACCACCACCGAAGTCAATGCGTCAGTTGAATAGTACACTTGGTCATACAGGGTATTACATGAATTTCATAAGGGGATATGCACATATTACTTCCCCAATGGAGAAGTTGTTGAAGGACACTAAGTATCGGTGGAATGATGAATGCCAATAGAGTTTGGATATTTTGAAGGAGAAGACAATTACTGCACCAATTATAGTATTTCCAGATTGGGAAAAAGAATTTCACGTGCATGTGGATGCATCTTCAATAACATTAGGAGTAGTATTAACCAAACCATGAGAAGGGGATATAGATCACCATATTGCATTTGAAAATAGAAATTTATTTGATTCAGAACATAACTACAACAATACAGAAAGATAAGGATTATCTATGGTGTATTATTTGTTGAAGAGTTACGACTGACTGTAAGTACCATAGAATACAAAGAGTTATGAATGCTAGAGAAGCCAGATAATCTCAAGATAATGCCTGCTAATGATGAATGGATTTAGAATAACTGCCAGGGAAGATGAAGAGTTTTCATGATGATTAGTTAGAGGACTCGATGTGAGAAAGACATGAAGAACATAAAAGAGAGCATGATTTTTTGATGGTGATGCATGTGGGCAGGATGAGACATAGTGCATAACCTGAAGGAGAGATCTGTGGAGCAGTAAAGAGTATGCAGAGGAAACACATAGTATAAAAGGAATAAGAGAAGTTGAATAGTGGTGGTGTTGAGCACAGGAGGAAAAAGAGCAGAGCATAGAAGCCGAATGATGCAGAAGCAGAATAGAGTATAGAAGCTGAAGAAGGCAAAGGATACATGGAGTTGTAACACACCATATCAGAGATAGAGCAAGTAAGTAAAGTTTTTTAAGATTCATTCAGGGTGGTAGGGTGGTGTTAGGGAGGATTTGAGTCCTCTAAATTATAGTTGGTGCTAGAAGATATTATGGGACTTGGTGCTTCCATCTAGTGGGTGCTAGAGAAACCTGGGAATTGGTGCTTCCATCTAGTTGGTGCTAGATAAATCTGAGAGTTGGTGCTCTCTACAATTTGTAGCTTGCTATCAGAGGTTGGAGCCTCATATTTTAGTTGGAGCTCAAATACTATGATGTAAATGAAAGTTGGAGCTTGATTGACATCCTAATAAGAAGAGGTTTTCACCCTTATGGGTTTCCTCATGAAAATCAGTGTCTCTATGTATTCTATGTGATTGATAAAATATTGTATATCTATGCATGTTAAGTTATCAACAACACATTAAATAATAATCTACAATGAATCATAAAATAAAAGGAAAATTTTCAAGATTATATACATAACTGATTCACCACCACCTCTCAGTTATATTTCCAACAATTGGTATCAGAGTCGGTGCTTTTGATCAAAGGTAGATCCATAAGCTTGAACATGACTAGTCATGATGGAAGTTCAACTAATAGACCCCCTCTGTTTGATGGAACAAACTTTGTCTTCTGGAAAATAAGAATGAGAACACATTTAATGTCTTTGGGTGATGATGTTTGTGATGTTGTTGAAATGAGATATGTGAAGCCTGTATTCTTGGCCTCAAAAGATGATAAGATGGAGTTTAGATTTAATGAAAAATAAATGAATGCCATCCTCAGTGGAATTGTTGAAGCCAATTTTGTCAAAGTCGTGCACTGTGATTCAGAAAACGTTATGTGGGACAAGCTGATAAGTAGTTATGAAGGTAATGAAAAGGTGAAGGACGCAAAACTTCAGACTCACGGACTGAAATTTGAGCAGTTAAATATGGATGAAGATGAAACTATCAGTAAGTAATTCTTACGTATAGAAGAACTTGTCAACAATGTGAAAGGCCTAGGTGAAACGATAGATGAATATTTTCTAGTCCATAAAATATTAAGTTCTCTTCCTGATAGATTTAACTCAAAGGTCTTTGTTATAGAGGAAATAGCTGATCTCAAAATGTTGACACTAGATCAACTTCTTGGAACCCTAACTGCTTATGAAATGAGAATCACTAAAGGTAACTCCACTACAAGAGAGGCATATTTTAAAGTATAGAAAAACAAAGACTCCGATATAGATGATATTGAAGCAAACTTTGTGAGAAGACTGAAGAAAGGATCAAGCAAATACAAAGGTAAACTTCCCTTCAAATGTTTCAACTATGGTAAGATAGGTCATTTTTCATCTAAGTTTCCTCACAAAATAAAGGATCAGACATATGACGATGAAGAGAAGCACAAACACAAGAAGGTCTATAAAAAGAATAATTTTAAGAAGAAAATCCTTTGTGTAAACAATGATGATGATCCCTCAGATGATGAAAGAAGTGACTCTTCTATTGAAGATAAAATAAATGATATCATGCTAATAGATTTAGATTATCTAAACATTTAATATAAAGGAAGTGAGCTCGATGATTGTGAAACAATAGTAGATCTTGAAGGATAACTTGTCAGTGCCATGGAAGATATTGATAGACTCAGAGCAAAGAAAAGAAAAGAAAAACAGTTACTGCTCAGGTATGAGAAAACATGCAAAGAACCATCTGAAGAAATTTCTTTGTTGAAGGTTAAGTTAGAAGAATCTAAGAATATTGAAGAAATCCTCAAACAACAATTGAAGGAATCTGAAACAAAAGGTGAAAAATTGGAAGTTGAAGTAGTGACTGTCAGAAAAGATCTAGAGAAATTGTAGGCCTTATATCATCAAAATCTGACAAGTATTAAAGCCTCAGAAGGATTAGCCTCCATTATAAATCAGCAAATGAATTCAAAGTTGAAAGCTATCTTGGGTTATGAAGAGGGATCAAGTAGTGGCCAACCAAGAAACAAAGAATCCATCAAGTTTTTCAAATCTACACCCATTGACAACAACAAACCTGCAGAAACAAAGGAAGAGAATCAGCCGCCAAGGAGGAGTGAAGGAAAAGTTACCAGAACTGAATATGTAGAACAAAGAAATAATACACCCTTTGCTCAAGGAAATCATCAGCATGGACGAAATTGACCTGCTCAAAGAAGACAACCATTTTCCAGGTACAAAGATTTTTTCTATGGATATTGTTTTTACTGCTCTAACTTTGGCCACAAAGTTGTAAATTGTTATTTAAGATTTACACATAAGCAATCAAGAAAACCAAGGAATAAATATCTACCACAACAAGGAATGAGACAACCAAGTAACAAACAACCATAGAATGCAAATCATGTGATGGCTGGGAAAAGGATGCAGATTACACATAACAATTGTTATGATCCTTTATTCAATGAAATGAAATTTTACATCTGCCATAATTATGGACATAAAGCTGCAAACTGTCGCTTAAAAAACTATAAGCCAGATTCAAATCATAGAGATGAAAACTTCAAGGTTTCGAAGAAGAATGAAGATAACAAGTGTGGATTAGTGTTCTTAGCTCAAAAAAAAAATACATGTGGTATATTGACATTGGATTCTCCAGTCATATGACATGTGACAAAAGTAAGTTCCTATTACTCAAAGAAAATAAATCAGGGAATGTGACCTTTGGAAATGATGCTCCAGAAAATATCAAAGGTAAAGGTCTAGTAAGATTAAGTAATGGAAGAAGAAAATCTCAAGATGTATTATTTGTTGATGGTTTAAAGAATAATCTTCTTAGTGTCAGTCAAATATGTGACAGAGGATGTGAAGTCACTTTCACTTCCAAGAATTGTAAAATAAATATAGTAAACACAGGAGAGATGATTGCAAAATGGGTTAGAACCAAAAATAATGTATATGTTCTGAAGGAATATAAGGAGAAATGTCATTTAATAAAACTTGATGAAAGTTGGTTATGGCACAGAAGGCTTGGACACCTGAATTTTGATCATATTGTCAAATTGAATAATGAAGGAACTATGAAAGACCTTCCAAGAATATCTAAGCCTAATAAATCTGTATGTGAATCATGTCAAATGGGGAAGCTGACTCGTGCTCAATTCAATTTGAAGAGTTTCACATCTTCAGAGAAACCACTTCAAATTGTTCATACGGATATGTGTGGACCATTGTGAAAGGAAGGAACTGGAGGAGAACGTTACTTTATGCTAGTCATTGATGACTTCTCCAAACTTACGTGGGTTGCCTTTCTGAGAGAAAAATCTGATGCATTTGAGAAGTTCAAAAAGTTTAAGGAATTAACTGAGAATTAGATAGGAAGGAAGTTAAAGGCAATTCACTCAGACAGGGGAGGATAATTATATTTCAAAGAATAATGTGACAGACATGGAATTAAAAGAGAATATACTATTCCAGGTACTCCTCAACAAAATGGAGTTGCAGAACACCAAAATAGATCAGTTCAGTAGATGGCAAGGGATATGATGAGTGAAAGGGACATTTCACAAACCTTCTGGCTGGAGGTTGTTCACACAACTTTTCATATTCTAAATAAAGTGCATCTAATGACAAACATTGATAAAACTCCATATGAGTTGGGGTTTGGTCGACCTACATCAATCAAGCACTTCAAAGTATTTGGAAGTAAATGATACATCAAGAATAATGATGATCATCTGGGAAAATTTGATAGTAAAGCTAATGAAGGTATATTCTTAGGATATGCAATGAACAATAAAGGATACATATTCTTTAACAAAAGAATGCATAAATTATTAGACTGTATTGATGTTTGAATTGGTGAAGAAGATCTTGTAAAAGATCAACAAAGAATAAGCACTAAGCTAGATGAAAAAGATGATGAGAATAATGAAGATAAAGAACAATAAATCTCAGAGTCACATGAAGATGATGAATCAAGTGGGGAAGATACACCCAGACAAGAAGATTCAGGACAACAATCAACATCAAATCCTTCCTCCAGAATTACTCAAAAGAATCATCCTAAAAGTCAGATAATTGGTGAGAAAGACAAAGGTGTACAAACCAGGAGAAGGATAATCAAAGACATTGATCAATCACATATAGCCTTCATATCCATGGTGGAACCTAAAAATTTAAATGAAGCCAATGAAGATGTAAATTGGTTAAAATCAATGAATGAGGAATTGGACAAGATTGAAAAGAATGTGTAACGTTCCCCCAACCACCCATAGGCCGGGGAAATTCCACTCTAGAGAAAGCTCTCATGCTCTGATACCAGTTTGTAACATCCCCAACCCTTAATAGGCCAACCATGATACTCTAGGGAACACCTTCGTTCTCTTACTGCGGAACATACAGTAACATACCCAGTATTCAACTGAGATATGCCACATAATTTTTCTCTTCAACTACATGCAACTTAAACATATACATATAACACTCTTGCGGAAGATTTACATATAAACGTAGACAAACAAATACATTCCGTAATATACGGTTTCATACGGAAATAACAGTAAACACAGATATGCATCATATACAGGGAAATACCCATAAACATACATACAGTTATAATCACATATATGATAAACTATAACATATGCAACATATAATTTTATCATACGATTGGTACTTATCTTGGAATATTGTCACCAACTGTGTACAGAACATCCACGAACCTTCCAGCCTTAGACTACATTTTTCATCACTCTCAACATTGAGTCACCCCCAAGCTGGAGCTGAACTCCACCCGGGTAAAGGGGTTCCTAACCAGGCTAAGGCTCATGGACAATAGGAAATATTCTGTCTCACATGCTCACTCAACTAACAGCCTACAACCTCTCATTCCCCACTTGCCTGTCCCACGCAAGGATTTGTGCCCCTTCTCTTCTCAACAGTCCCTCGGTTGCCCCACTTCCCTTCCAGGGCTTCAGCAACATGCCGGAATGGAAGTCTCAGAGAACTGTAGTTGCAGTTTAGCACCTTCGAGAATCAATCCCCAACAATTCTCTCACTCAGAGAAATTCTCACGGGCCTGACAACCCGCTTCTTCAATCCCGCTCCAAGATAACCAAGTACACCAATCGAAAAAGGTTATGGAAACAGTCTCATATATGGTGAAATGGATGTCTCAAGGATAATGGACTACATGAATGAAAATGGTCATGGAATCAATGACTGAATCACTAAGTGATGGAAGGAATCACCGTGAAATTGATCGTGAATGTGATGGTGAGAATGATGGTCAAGCTGCCAGTAAGAATCCCCGTGAAAAGTGACCAAATGAGATAAGTCCCCATGATATGAATGCATGTCCCCAACTTGACACTTGTCATGTTGGAAGCTACTTTGGTCCACTTGTCCCCAACTTTAGAACTTAGGATAAAATAATTATCCGTACTTTATGTTTTAGGAAATATTGATATCATATTCCTTTCTGGCTTAAGCTCTCTAGCTTATCCCTTTCCCTTACTGTTTGGCCCTCCCTCTCCCTAACCGGTGAAGTTTGGTCCCCCGTCTCTTGTATTGTGTTTGGTCTGCGTGCAACAATGTATTTTATATTAATCATGAGACATGTACAAAATAGGCGCACTGGCCTTTAACATCTAGGTTCTCTAGCCTAATACCAAAACATAATCATCCCATATTATAATAACTGGCTCAACATCCTATAACACATATCATATACATGAGGCTTGCTGACCTCCATACTGCACATACTATAATTATTGCGCATAGTATCCGAGAATGTGTACACTACATATTTTTACTGCGCAGTGCATGCGCGCACTATGCCATGAAAGGTGCATTAAAAATTGATGTGAAAAAATCTCACCATCTTAAGTATACTTACTTTACATTTACAATTGGGTTCGACCGAGGGATATTACAATCCCCTCCCCTTATTTATGCACTGTCCTCAGTGCATCATATACCCATATACAACAAAATTTTCAAAATTACTCAAAAAGATGCGGGTATTCTATCTGCATTGAATCCTCATGCTCCCAAGTAGCATCCTCAGGATTGTACCAGGTCCATTGGACCTTTACAAGCCCTATGTCTCGGTTCTAGAGCTGCTTGACTTTCCAGTCCAAAATGCACACTGGATGCACTTGAAAAGTGCTCGCTTTCTCCACCTGAATCACATTTCAATCTATAACATGATTAACATCAGGTATATATTTCTTTAGCAATGATACATGGAAGAAATTATGAAAAAACATAGATGCAGGTAATGCAATCATATAAGCAACTGGACCAATCCTCTCTAGGATTTCAAATGGCCCACAAAATCTAGCTACCAACTTGGTGCAGCTTCCCAGCTTTAGGGAACTCCTGTTAGCTTTCACCTTCAAGAAAACATGATCACCCACTTTGAACTCCCTGTGGGTTATGTTCTTATCGACATAAATTTTCTGCATGTCTTGGGCAGCTTTTAAATTATGCTTAATTTGTATCATTTGGTCTTCCATCTCCTTGAGAAACTCTGGCCCAACTACTGTCCTATCAGCTGGGTTATCCCAGCTTACTGGAGTATTGTACTTTCTTCCATAAAGTGCTTCAAATGGGCTCATCTTCAACGATGCCTGATACCCATTGTTGTAAGCAAATTCTACCAGGTGTAGGTAGGCTTCCCATTTCGATGGTTTTTCCATCACATACATTCTCAGTATGTCTTATATCACCCTGTTCACCCTCTTTGTCTGTCCATCAGACTTGGGATGATAAGTTGTACTAAAGTTCATATTCGTTTTGAATCCTTTGAACAATCCTTTCCATAAATTTGAGGTGAATTTCGGGTCTTTTTCAAACACAATTGTTTTAGGAATTCCGTGCAATCGTTCCACTTCCTTCATGAAAATATCAGTAACATCTACTGCCTTGTGAGTAGTTTTTCAGTGGAATAAAATGGGCAACTTTTGTAAGCTTGTCCACCACTACCATGATCGAATCATGCAACTTGCATGTTCTGGGCAATCACGTAATAAAAACCATTTTCACCACTTCCCACTTCCATTCAGGAATGGGTAAAGGTTGCAGCAACCCTATTGGGTGCCTATGCTTAGCTTTAACTTTCTAGCATTCCATACATCTAGCGATGTATTCAACAATCTCTCTCTTCATACCTGGCCAAAAGTAATGTATTTTGATTGTTGCCATGGTTTTCTGATATCTAGGGTTCCCTACATAAGGAACATTATGCATTTCATGAAAAATTGTATGTTTCAAATAATAGACATTTGGAACAAAAATTACATTCTTGTACAACAATATTCCATCTATTCCCAAATTGTAATTATCCACCTTTTGTGGCATCTTACCCTATTGTAGCATTGTTACCAATTTTGTGTATTGAAGATCTGCATTTGCAGCCTTCAAAATATTTCTTTTAATATCAGTCTGATACATGCTAATGGTTGTAGCATGTAGTTCATGCACCCTCCTGTTGAGTGCATCAACCACTTTATTCTCTTTCCCCTTGATATGATTTATATCAAAGTCATATTCTCTTAGAAATTCTAACCATCTGCTTTGCCTAGCATTCAGATTTGGCTGATCAAATAAATATTCAGACCATTGTCGTCTATTCTTAGCTCAAACCTCTTTCCCATGAGGTAGTGTCTCCATTTCCTCAAGGCATGCACTATGGCTGCCAATTCCAAATCATGAGTGGCATAGTTTCTTTCATGCTCCTTTAGCTTCCTTGATTCATAACATATGACAAACCCATTTTGACTGAGGACTCCACCAAGTCCTTCATTACATGCATCTGTGCATACAACGAAGTCTTCATTTGGGTCTGCAATCCTTAATATTGGAGCGCTTGTCAATAATTTTTTCAAGTGTTGGAAACTCTTCTCACAATCCAGTGTCCACTGAAACTTCACCCCCTTTCTTTTCAAGGAAGTGATTGGATGTGCAATCTTTGAGAATCCTTCAATAAATCTTCTGTAGTATCTTGCAAGACTCATGAATGATCTCACCTCTATGACATTCTTCAGCGCTGACCATTCTCTAATGGCCTCTATCTTCTCAGGATCCACTACTATCCCATCCTATGAAATGATATGCCCCAAATAATGAATTTGTTTCTGATAAAATGAGCACTTGCTCAATTTGACATACAACTTATGATCCCTTAATACTTGAAACACCATCCTCAAATGATGTTCATGCTCTTCCTCTGACTTATAATATATAATAATGTCATCCAAAAAGACAATGACAAACTTGTCTAAATATTCTCGGAAAACACCATTCATTAAGCACATGAAAAGAACTGGTGCATTTGACAACCCAAATGGCACCATTGTCAACTCATAATGACCATACCTTGTCCTTAAGGTGGTCTTGCTGATATATTCTTCTTTAATCCTTACCTGATGGTATCCTTATCTGATATCTATCTTTGAAAATATCTTTGCGACCTTCAATTGATCAAAGAGGTCATCAATCCTTGGCAGAGGATACTTGTTCTTAACAGTCACTTTATTCAACTATTTGAAGTCAATGCACAATCTTAATGTTCCATATTTATTTTTCACAAACAAGACAGGGGCACCCCAAGGTGACACACTTGGGCATATATACCCCTTCTTCAGAAGTTCTTCAAGCTGCATTTTCAACTCCAACTCTGGTGTACTCATTCTGTAAGGATTCTTTGACACTGGTGTTTCTCCAGGCATTAGATTTATAGAGAAATCAATGTCTCTCCTCGGGGGTAGTCCTGGTGCCTCCTTGAAAACATCTTCAAAATCTTCCAAGACTACATAATCCTCCAAATTTGGCACCTTATCCTTATGTATCTCTGCCAAATGAGCTGCAATTAATTGGCACCCTTTTCTGTAACATTTCTTCAGCTGCAATGCTGAAATTTCTCTAATGGTTACTGCCCTAGGAATTCCCTATAATTTCCTTAGTTTCCCTTCCTCATACAAGAAAATAAATTCTTTGTTATGGAAGTCTAGGAGAGTATGATGTTGGTCCAACCAATCCATCCAAATTAGACAGTCATTGGAACCTAAAGGCAATATGTTCAAATCTCCCTTGGTGCTTAGTCCATTCATGTCCATGAGGCATGACTTAACCATCTCATTGGCTTTTCTTCTGGCTCATTTAGCTAGCTGCACCAACCAGAATTTCCCATGCTTTCTTCTTGGAAAATGCAAACTTTCCACCATTTTTGGGTCTGTATAACTATGACTAGCTCCAAAAATAATTAAAATAGAAATAGTTTGGTTGTTTATCATACCTTCCACTTCAATCATGTGGGACTGATACTCTTCGTGTTTGTTGTCTAGGGCTGCATAATTCCTTGGCACATATCTGCCCATGTCCTCCACTATTTTAGCTTGTTGTACATTGTGAACAACCCTACCTTTTTCACCTCTGTGAGGACAATCTCTGAACCTATGATCCCCTTTACAACCCCAACATTGAATAGGTGGCTGCCTTGGCCCTTGACTCCCTGTGTCAATCGTTCTGGGTTCTTTAGGTGTTTGTTGTCCTTGTGTATTAGTTCTGAAGAATGGTGGTTTAGCTCCCTTCTTCCTCTGATCCCTCTTGAATTTCTTATTTTCTTCCCAAGCCTTTTGGAAAGATGGCCTTTCTTTTTGTTGATCATATAGGCATTTAGATCACCTTATGGTCTCTTCTAAAGTCTTGGGATCATCATACTATATTTTTTCATTGATGAACGATGGCAATCCACTCAAATAACTTTGAATTTTGATTGTCTCATCCTTGATGAAAGATACATACTTCAACAGTTTTAGAAACCTTCTCTCATATTCATCTATGGTCATACTTCCAAGCTTGAGTTCAAATAACTCTTTCATTTTCTTGTCATAGTATCTCTTAGTCAAGTATTTCTTCTCAAAATACTTCTTGAATTCCCTCCAAGTAACACTTTTCTCTTTAATGTGTTTCACCTGCACAAGTTGATCCCACCACATGGAGGCCTTTCCTTTGAGTTGATAGATAACATTTCTACCTTCTGCATGAGAAGAATAATTATGCAATTGAAAATACTTTCTCATGCCTAGCAACCATGTCTCTGCATCTTCATCCTTCTTGTGCTCACCATCAAATGTAGGAGGTTTGATTTTGTTCATTTATCCTCCCAGCTCATCCACCCCAGACCTCTTATACCTTCTGACAAGCGATGGAATTGAGTTGTTGCCTACTCTCTTATTGGAATGCCTTGGGGAATGATGGTGATGTATACTATCACTTCTTGCTTTACTTTTCTCATCCGAAGGCTTATGACTTCCAGATTTTTTTGAGCCACTCTCCTTAACCAATTTATTTTCTATTATGTTCAATCCCTCCAATAACTTCATGTTGAAGTCATCTTGCTTCTCCTTCGCCCTCATAAGCCTTTCATTATCATCCTTATGGATTTGGAAATCCTTCTGCCAATTTTTAATGGTCTCAACCATATTCATGTTTTCATTCCTTTCTTCTCCATATCCATTGGAGTTTGTTCCATCAATGCCCAAATGGACATCCATCCCTCTGCTCTCATCTTGCTGACTATAATTCCCATGTGCCTCTTCCATTCCTATGGAATCTGCAATAATCTGATCTGATCTAGTTGTTGTTAATTCTGCAAAACGTGTAGCCATCGAAACTTATCAGGCTAACAATTCAACAATTCATGAAAAATATGAACCATTTTGGTTCCATAAATACATCAGAGTTATCTCTCTTGATTTCCTGGTGTTATCACCATGACAATTCTAGATAAGACCCAAGTCTTGAGAACATAGACATGCGTTGCCTTCCAAGATACATCTAGTCAAGAAGGTGGTTTTCCGAAACCACTTTAGCCAAGACGCGGTATCACGTGCTTCAACATGTCAAATCCACCACTCGTGGAATGAATGATGGCTAGTCAGATCACCCTGTTTCCCTCGTTTGGTACTTCACAGCCATGTGACATCAGCTGAACGCCACCATGTAATGAACTCTAAAGATAATCATTTGAAATGGATTAGCCAGGCATGGAAACCCAACGCTCTTGTACGTAGTCTGTCTACGCTTCATAATTGGGATTCTATAACTACCAGTCCTCAAGTATGAAGGCATATGATTATCCATAAATGAAGTAATATCCAAATTGTTTGAATTTCTTCTCTCTGTAAAATCATTTCGGTATCCACAACCTAAGATACATGGACAATGCTAAATCCAATGAGACTGGTTATTTGGGAAACATGCTAGACTTTCCTGTGAATAAGGAGGAAAGGGTACTTGATCACATTCTAGCTACAAAATTCCACACAGATCCAACTATAGACTCGCAGTTGGAAGTTAGGTTGAATCCCACTATGAAGGATTTAGTCATCAACGGGCCAGCTGCTAAGAAGAAAAGGAGCAAGCGATAGAAGGAGGAATCCATAGCTGAAACGACCAAAAGTGTTGGAGAGAATCAACCGATCTGGTTAGATTCTTTAAAGGATGAGATCGCTAAGATGAAATGAGTCTTCAACTAAAATTAAGTATGTTTCAACGAATTTTGGACAGCTGGTAGAAAAGGTAAGGAGCAACAGAGATGATAGGCATGTTCTTAAACGACCCTTTTACAACAGGATAACTGTTATCGTCCCCTTTTTGTAATTTTGTGATTAGTACAATTATATAAATATAGAAGCAGATTTTGGGTTGTTTATTACAAGATTTTAACTAGTTGTGTTATGAGTCTTGTTTTCTTTTATAGTATTCTTTTCTTGTAAGCTTATATTTCACTTCCATTTGTCTGAATCGAAGGAATATAGCACTCAAAATTCTTTTTAATTAATACTCTGATGTGGTTGTGTGTTTCTTTTTCCTCTGATATTATGCAAATTAAACTCAGACTCATCACCTCCCAGACGACTTCACACACACTAAACTTCATCCTGTACACCCATATTTATCATGCACAACAACACCACAAGGTAAAATGCGTTTCCTCGCACCTATATCTACTATGCATTTCTTCTTTGTCGCGCCAAAAAATTGCACACACTACTTTAGCATTGTGTGCCAATATCCACTGCGCACAGTTTTGGGTATCGTGCACTGATACTCCTCATGCTTTTCGCCCTATGCATTGCACCATGTCAAAGTTCAACATGTTCCATCGCGCACAATAATCTGCACGCACCATTTTATACACTGTCGCGAGACAACTTATACTCATACTATGCGTGTACCACAAAACTCCTCTGTGTTATGAAATACTTGCACACCCCATGTGCACATTACTATGTGCATGCTCACTGTGCAAGGCTAAATTTAGCACATGCATCCCCACACAATATTCTTTTGCACGACGCCACAATTTACCGTGCACACTTTCATGCCAACTTTTTCCGTGCGGTGCCAAAATTTACCACGCGTGCCTGCATGCCAACATTTTCCATGGACGCTCTGTGACTTGAATTTTGGTCACTTCTAAGTTACTGTGAATATGTGCTTCAACTGAACCTCTCTGGCCCATCCAGGCTCAGTATTGAAACTGAAGCTCTGATACCAATTTGTAGCATTCCCCCGACCACCCACAGGTCGGGGAAATGCCACTCCAAAGCAATCTCACATGCTCTGATACCAGTTGGTAACATCCCCAACCCTTAACAGGATGGCCATGCTACTCTAGGGAACACCTTTGTTCTCTTACTACAAAACATACAGTAACATACCCAATATTCAACTGAGCTATGCCACATAAATTTTCTCTTCAACTGCATGCAACTTAAACATATACATACAACACTCTTGCGGAAGCTTTACATATAAACATAGACAAACAAATACATTCTGTAATATACAGTTTCATACAAAAATAATAGTAAACACAGATATGCAGCATATAAAGGGAAATACCCATAAACATACAGACAGTTATAATATGATAAACCGTAACATAAGCATGTAAATAACAATGCAACATATAAATTTATAATACGATTGGTACTTATCTTGGAAGATTGTCACCAACTGCATACAAACCATCCACGAACCTCCCAGCCTTAGACTACATTGTTCATCACTCTCAACAGTGAGTCACCCCTGAGCTGGGACTGAACTCCACCCGGGTAAAGGGGTTCCTAACCAGGCTAAGGCTCATGGACAATAGGAAAGACTCTGTCTCAAGTGCTCACTCAAATAACATCCTATAGTATCTCATTCCCCACATGCCTGTCCCACCCAAGGAAGTGTGCCCCTTATCTTCTCAGCAGTCCCTCGGCTACACCACTTCCCTTCCAGGGCTTCAACATTAGGCCAGAACAGAAGTCTCAGAGCACTGTATCTGTAGTTTAACACCTTCGATAATCAATCCCCAACAATTCTCTCACTCAAAGAATTTCTCACGAGCCTTGCAACCCGCTTCTTCAATACCGCTCCAAGCTAACCAGGTACACCAACCGGAAAAGGTTATGGAAACAGCCTCAGATATGGTGAAATGGATGTCTCAAGGATAATGGACTACGTGAATGAAAATGGTCATGGAATCATTGAATGGATAACTGAGTGATGGAAGGAATCACCGTGAAACTGATCGTGAATGTGATGGTGAGAATGATGGTCAAGTTGCTGGTAAGAATCCCCATGAAAAGTGACCAAATGAGATAAGTCCCCACGATATGAATGCATGTCCCGAACTTGACACTTGTCATGTTGGAAGCTACTTTGGTCCACTTGTCCCCAACTTTAGAACTAAGGATAAAATAATTATCCATACTTTATATTTTAGGAAATATTGATATAATATTCCTTTTTGGCTTAAGCTCTCTAGCTTATCCCTTTCCCTAACTGGTGAAGTTTGGTCCCCCATCTCTTTTATCATGGTTGGTATTTCCGCAATGATGTATTTTATATTAATCATGAGACATGTACAAAATAAACGCACTGGCCTTTAACATCTAGGCGCTCTGGCCTAATACCAAAACATAAGCATCCCAACTTATAATAATTGGCTCACCATCCTATAACACATATCATATACACGAGGCTCTCTAACCTCCATACTGCACGTACTTTAGTTACTATGCGTGATATCCGGGAATGTGTACACTACATCTTTTTATTGCCCAGTGCATGCACGCACTATGCCATGAAAGGTGCATTACAAAATGATGTCAAAACAACTCACCAGCTTAAGTATACTTACTTTTCATTTACAATTGGGTTCGACCAAGCGATATTACATAATGACACTTGGGAAATCGTTCCTAGGCCAACAAATAAAAATGTAATAGGATCCAAATGGGTCTACAAAAACAAGATGAATGAGCAAGCAAATATTGTAAGAAATAAGGCTATATTGGTCTGCAAAGGATATGCTCAAATAGAAGGACTGGATTTTGATGAAACATTTGTGTCCATAGCAAGATTAGAAGCTATTAGAATGTTTCTTTCCTATGTGTGTCATAAACAATTTAAGGTCTATCAAATTGATGTCAGGTAAGCTTTTCTAAATGGATATCTAAAAGAAGGAGTATATATGGAACAACCAGAGGGTTTCCAATTGTTAGATAAATCTGACTTTGTCTGCAAGATGAAGAAAGAATTATATGGGTTGAAACAAGCTCCTCGTGCCTGGTATTACAAACTGGATAAGTAGCTTCAAGACAAAGGGTTCAAGAGAGGAATAGTTGAAAGAAATCTATATATCAAAACAAAGGGTAATGATTTTCTCATTGTGTTGGTCTATGTAGAGAACATCATCTTCGGAATAAATAATGCTTCATTGGTACAATGGTTTGCTTCTTCCATGCAGTTTGAATTTGAAATGTCTATGATAGGGGAACTATCATTTTTTCTTGGTCTGAAGGAATATTTCTTTCTCGGGAGAAATATCTAAGAGAAATGTTGAAAAGGTTTCAAATGGAGTATTCTACACCTATGAGCACACCTATGGTCACTGGATGCAAGTTAAGCAAGTATGATGACTCACTTGATGTTGATCAAAGTTCATATAGGTATATGATAGGAAACCTATTGTACATCACAACATCCCGTCCAGACATAATGCATGTTGTTGGAATGGTAGGAAGGTATTAGGCTGCACCTTATCAGAGTCATATGTTAGGTGTCAAAATAATATTTAGATACTTGAAAGGAACAATGAAATATGTCTTATGGTATCCTAGGAATTAAAATTTTCAACTATCAGTCGATTCATATGATGATTGGGCTAATTGCATGGATGAAAGGAAAATCACGAGTGGAGGTGCATTCTTCTTAGGAGATTCTCTTGTAGCATGGTTGAGCAAGAAGCAAGGATCCATTTCCTTATCAACTATAGAATCTGAATACATTGCAGCTACCACTTGCTGTACCCAATTATTATGGATGATTCAGACACTTTTAGACTTTGAGGTAAAGTATAATGCATTGATCCCAATTCATTGTGATAATACTAGTGCAATTAGTGTGTCAAAGAATCATGTATTTCACTCCAAGACCAAGCATATACCCATCAAGTATCACTTATTGAGGGAACATGTAACCAAAAATGTTGTTTATTTGCATTATATTCCATCCAAAGATTAGATTGTTGATATCTTCACTAAACCGCTTGCAAAATATCAGTTTGAGTATCTACGCCAGAAGTTGGGCGTGACCCTGTTATCAAGTTAAAATAGTCTATCTGATCAGGGGGAGAGTGATCCTAGTATATATGATCAAGGGGAGCACAGAGTCACTCTCCATTTTATTTGACATTGATGTCAAAGGGGGAGAAAAAGGTGTTGTCTGTATGCTACCATTGGAGGTATAAGCAGAATAGTGCAGCCTTTCAGGGTTTCCATCAATGCTAAAGGGGGAGATTGTTGGCATGTTTACAGGAAGAATGTGCTTGTCATTGATGGAAAGAACTTCAATGAACCAAACCTCAAGAAATATCAGAAGAGATAGTGGTTTTCAAATAAGGTCTAAGATACGACCTCGTAGGAGGAGAAAAGGTTGAGACCCGTGAACACTAAGAAATCCTTCTAAGTCGGAGAGATCAGAAAATCAACAGGAAGAGCAACAGTGGCCATTCTAAGTCAGAGATATCATAATATCAATAGGAAGAGCGACAATATCCATTGGATCACCGATCCAGAGGACCAACAACCGTCAGATTTAATTAATGAAGGATAGGATAAGCGGGGAAAAACGATTGAGAATTCGATCATTCCAATTTCCGTCAGCCGTCAGATTGATTTAAGTGGAAGGACAGGGTAAACAAGGGATGAGATCTGAGATCTTGATCAACCAAATTTTCATCAGTCGTCAAATCGAAATAAGTGGAAGGACATGATAATTTAGAGGGCGTGCTAATCTCAGTGGTTGATAATTGGGCACTCAGATCTACGGTTGACAAGGCATATCAGACCCCCCCAAAATTTCTTCTTTTAACCGTGGGGGGGTTCGAATTGGTGGTAATTACCATGTGGAACAATCATACATGTCACCTTTCTATCAAATCGGACCCCCCTTTCTCATTACCACTTACTGCCTAACCCCCCCCTCTGGGAAAACCACCAAACCACTCATACATACCACCTCCGCACTCCAACGTCACACTCCACTACCCGCTACACGTCACACTCCACTACCGTGCTCTGCCTCCACCTCCACTACACTGCCTACACATATCATCTACATCAACAGACCACCTTAGCAAGGACATGTGGCATACCATGTCAGCAAGGAAATGTGGAATACCACGTCAGCAGGGACATTTGGAAGACCACGTCAGCAAGTACACATGGAATAATTAGATGATGACAAGGGTCAAGAGGAAATTGGCTCATGCCATGTCAAAAAGTGACATAAGCAAGCTACGCTACTCTAGGAGATTTAGTTTGGAAGGTTCATCACCAAAAAATGTCAAAAGTCCCGAAGTCCCGAACACTGAAGACCTGAAGAAGATCCTGGCCGTTGATTTCCAGGAGGGGTACGTGTCAGAAGATTATGCATTCGGGTGAAAGCATTCCGAGAGCAACGAGTGCATAGGAGTTGAAACTCCCGAAGCCCAAAGTGCCAAATTCACTCATGATCATTGATTGTAGAGGAGGGTATGTGTCAATAGATCGTTGACTTCGGGGGAAACTATTCATGGAAAAGAGAAGCACCTAAAATTTGAAAAGGCCGAAGTCTCGAAGTGGAGGATAGCCATTGGATTAAGGGGGACATATGTCAGCAGATCTTCCATTTTAGAAGATATCCATTCAGAAGAAACGATAATTTGAGATTTGAAATATCTAAAGTCCAGAGACCTGAAGGAGATATCGACCGTTGATCCGAGAGGGACATGCATCAGTGGATTGTCAACTCCTGAATATTGACGTACAGAGGAAATAAAGGGTTTATATTTGAAACTCCTGAAGCCCATATCACAAAATAAATCACAGTCATTGATTTAGGAAAGTTAGATCTGATACGTAGATTGTGAAAGAAAAAATCTGAACCGTCCGTTCAGGAGCACCGTCAAGATCATGAGATCGATGGTCCCATTGCATTGCAGGGATTGGAGATGTGTGAACTTTAAATAATCAAGGAAGGATGCAATCGAAACCATAGTTTTTTAGAAAGGAAACATGGAGGCTCGAGGTAAATTGTGGGCCAAAAAGTAGTTTGATACAAACCACCTTTGGACGCACCTGCAATCTCGTGGTCACATGATATCTTCGCCTAAGGTCATATTGAGAAATGGAGCTAGCACTCACTAGAACGAGATCGGGAAGAACCTTTTGAATAGGTGTTTGGTCACCGTCGATGGTCACGTGAAGGAAGGGGCTTAGAAGCCAAAGAAGCCAAAAATGACTAACTGTAACTACTAGAGAATACGAAGAGTTACGACTACCAGAGAATCTCAGGATAACACCCGCTAATGATGAACATATTTAGAATAACCGCTAGGGAAGATGAAGAGTTTGCATGATGATCAGGTAGAGGAATTGATGTGAGAAAGACATGCAGAACATAAAAGAGAGCGTGATTTTTCAATGGTGATGTGTGTGGGCAGGATGAGACACAGTGCATAATATGAAGGGGAGATCCGTGGCACAGTAAATAGTATGAAGAGGCAACACAGAGTATAAAAGGCAGAAGAGAAGATGAACTACAATGGTGTTGAGCACAAGAGGAAAAAGAGTAGAGCATAGAAGATGAACGATGAAAAAGAAGAACAGAGTATAGAAGCTGAAGAAAACATAGGAGACATGGAGTTGTAACAAACCATATTAGAGACAGAGAAAGTAAGTAAAGTTTTTTAAGATTCATTCAGAGTGGTAGGGTGGTGCTAGAGAGGATTGCAGTCCTCTAAATTCGAGTTTGTGCTAGAAGATATTATGGGAGTTGGTGCTTCCATCTAGTGGGTGATAGAGAAACCTGGGAGTCGGTGCTTCCATCTAGTTGGTGCTAAAGAAATATGAGAGTTGGTTCTCTATGTAAGTTGTATCTTGCTATCAGAGGTTGTAGCCTCATATTTGAGTTGGAGCTCAAAGACTGTGGTGTACATGAAAGTTGGAGCTTGATTGACATCCTAAGAAGAAGATGTTTTCACCCTTATGGGTTTCCTCATGAAAATAAGTGTCTTTGTGTATTCTGTGTGATTGATAAAATATTGTATATCTATGCATGTTAAGTTATCAACAACACATTAAATAATAATCTATAACGAATCAGAAAATAAAAGGAAAATTTTCAAGCTTATTTACATAACTGATTCACCCCCCCCTCTCAGTTATATTTCCAACACATACAAATGTATGGGGACCAAATCAGGTATCATCTCTTGGTGGATATAGTTATTATGTTACTTTTATTGATGATTCAACTAGAAAAACTTGGGTTTATTGCATTCGACAAAAATATGATGTTTTTGATACTTTTAAGAAATGGAAAGATTTGGTTGAGAATGAGACAAGAAAAAGGTTGACATGTCTCAGATCAGACAATGGAGATGAATATTGCAGTAAGGAGTTTGATGATTACCATTCATACCATTCTATTCGTAGAGAGAAAACAGTTCTAGGAACACCACAAGAAAATGGTATGTTAGAAAGGATGAACAATACAATCATGGAGCATGCAAGGATTATGAGATTGCATGATGAGTTGCCCTTGCAATTCTAGGTATATTTTGTAGGTATTGTTGTTTACTTAATAAACATAGGAACTTCAATCTCTTTGGATGGTGGAGTTCCAGAGGACGAATGGATAGGTAAAAAGGTAAACTATTCTTTTTGAATACTTTTTGTTGTGAAGAATTTGTCCATATTGATAAAGAAAATAGAACAAAGATTGAGGCAAAATCCAAGAAGTGTACCTTTATTGGATTCGGTGTTAATGATTTTGGTTATATCTTATGGGATTATGAAAATCAAAAAATCATTAGGACTAGAGATGTCATATTAAATGCGAAGGTCATGAACAAAGATCAGTTGCAGGGAAAGAAACGAGAAAAAGAAAAACCAGAATACACAGTGCTTGATGAGATCATTGAAAAAGAAATTCCAAAGGTACCCGAAAGTCAAAATGTACAACAACAGGAGAAATAGGTACCTCAAACTCCCCCGGGTTTTGTTAGAATATATACCAGGTTAAGTAGACCCCATGAATGATACTCTCCTTCATTGTATTATTTATTGTTGACTGAATATGGTGAACCATAATGCTATGAAGAGGCAATGTAGGTAGACACTAAAAAGAAGTGGGATCAAGGCATAAAAGAGGAAATGGAATCTTTGGTAAATAACTAGACTTGGGACTTGGTTCAGTTTCATGTAGGAAAAAGAGCATTGCAAAATAAATGGGTTTACAAGTTGAAGGAAGATGGAGGAAAAAAGTGGTACAAGGCTAGGCTTGTTGTAAAGGGGTTTGCACAAAAGAAAGGTGTATATTTTGATGAAATATTTTCTCCTGATGTTAATATGGTTTCAATTAGGACTATTTTAAGTCTTGTGGTAGTATAATATCTACATCTTGAATAGTTATATGTAAAAACAACTTTTTTCCATGGGGATTTGGAGGAAGAGATTTATATGTAGAAACCAAAGGGGTATGAGGTCAAAGGGAAGAAAAATTTGGTGTGCAAGTTGAAGAATAGATTTTATGGCCTAAAGCAAGCTCCAAGGAAGTGGTATTTGAAGTTTGACAAGTTTATGACAGAACAATGTTATAGTAGATGTCATTTTGAACACCTTGTTTACTTTAAAAGACTAGAAAATGGAAGCTATATTATCTTGCTATTGTATGTAGATGACATGATTGTTTCATGGTATAATATGCAAGATATAAATGTTCTCAAGAAGAAATTATCTAATCCATTTGTGATGAAGGATTTGGGTGCTACAAATAAAATCCTTGGTATGGGAATAACAAGAGACAAGAAAAATCACAAATTGACATTGTCTCATGGTGAGTACATAAAAAAGGTGTTGGAGAGGTTTAGAATACAGAATGAAAAACCGATTAGTACATCTTTGGCCAACCATTTCAAATAAACTAAGGAAATGTGTGTTGGGTTACGAAAAAGGTATAAATATCTTCCTTTTTCCCACAGTTCATGATATGATTTTGATTGATTCTTCATATAGTTAGGGATAAATAGGAAAGAACATGATTAATATGTCTCTTAGGGTTGTTATTGAAGTTTTATTAAATAGATTCTAAATTACAATTGGAATGGTTTGATTTTGTTGCAGAATTGGATAAATAACTATCAAAGATAACCAAAGAGATCTTGGCTATGTGCAAGCTATTGGAGGTTGAAGAATTTTTAGGCGCAACGTAGTTTTGAAGATAATGCATTTTCTATATTGTAACTTTATAATAGCAAAGAAATACTGAGGATATTTTGATCCTCAGGATAGCTTGATTTACCCAGATTATTGTAATATATAAGAGGGTAATAGATCCAGGAAAAAGGAGAGAAAAAACGCATTCAAGTATTTAGATTCAGAATTGCTCTGCGCAAGCAGTTTTTGTAAATGTTTCACCAGCTATGGAATCAATGAAAGTTTTGAGTGTTTCTACCATTTTCGTGTTCTGAGTTTCTCATAGCAGTACTTCTGAAGACCGAGGGCCTAGTCTGAAGGAGCTACTGTCTCATTCTGTAATTGTATTAGTTCGAATTTTGATTTCTATTTTGTGATTCAGATCTCTTTTACAATAGCCAAGGATAAATGCATAAGTGTGTTAATGATTTTATGATTGTTTGCATACAGAAGACAATCATTTCCCTCAAGTATTAATGATTGTCGTTATGATTTCCATTTCTGAAGTTGTTGCTTGACAATTCCTCGCTTTTTCATCCACGTTGTTCCTTTTCCTTAGATTTACAACTGTTGTTCCTTTCGGTTAAAGTTACAATAGTTGTTCCTTTCGGTAAAAGTTACATTAGTTGTCCCTTCCGACTAGATTACAATTGTTGTTTCTTTCTGTAGATAGAGTAATTCGTTATTTCCTTTCCAGTAATCAGAATTCATAATTGATAGTTAATTCTGCAAGTCCTTACTTAGATTTAATTACTGCTTTTTAGTTAAGAGAATTCAATAGATTGATTAGTTCCTTTCCACTTTATAGCATCTTAGTAATCATATTTCAATTCCATTAGTTCTTAGAATCTTTGGTGAACATTTGAGTAACTTGATTGTTGATGAACTCATATTTGGTTTAGCTACATGATTTTAGGCTACCTGCATAGACTTTGTTGATATTCTTGAGATAAAAGATGAATCTCCAGGTTGATAAATTAATGTTAAACTAAGGTTGTTTTTAGGACATCTTTAGACACCAACATTTTGGCGTCGTTGCTGGGGAGAATTTCAAAGGTAGCATAGGTTGTGTCTCTGGAGGACCAGGTATTGAAGATGGAAGGTAAGAACCTATGCAGGTAATAAGTAAAATGCTTATGCCAACGCTTATCTCCAGTTGACACTTAAGAGGCTTCGTAGGTGTTTTCTTTTGTTGAAATTTATTTTGTTGTTGTGTGAAGTGTGTATGACTAGAAAGAAGGCTTCTTGAAAAACCAAAACCCCCACCAAAAATTACCAAAACCCAGGGTTCGATGATCCCTGGAAGAAGCACTTTCATAGACAAAATCATAAAAAAGGGTGAATCTCAAGCTTCGGTTGGACCTAGGAAAGGACCCACCCAAATCCCTCAGGCAGTAGTTTCACCAACTACGGCCCACGCTGAGATTCATAGCAAAACTGAAGGGACTGATCAGATCTTTCAGAATACAGATCTCCCACTGCTCAACCCCTTAAAAGAGGGAAGATCTAATAATCTGGAGGAGGGAATAGGAGAAACTAGCGGGGTTACCAAGGAAGACCCACCATCACCACCTGACCCTGAGTCTCCTGTGAAAGAAGAAGGCATATCTGAAATCCCAGATAAAGGGAGTGCAATCAAATTCCCTGGAGGACCAAATAATCAACTATTTCAAATAGAATACCCAGATCAAGAACCTCCTGAAATTTTTTTGCACATTTTCGATCAAATGGCATAACCAAATCAACAACAACCCCAGACCTCCATGCTGGAGTATCCAATAGTTGACCAAATTTCCAATGCCCCCATGAAAGAAATCCCCTTACAAAACCTACCAACCTTCCATGGATTGATTTCAGAAGACCTGGATGCATTCCTATTTGAATTTGATGTCCTATGTAGAGGGTATGATTACACCTATGAACCCCAAAAATTAAAACTATTCTCATATACCTTGAAGGGAGCAGCCCTCCACTAGTTCATGGGATTGGGAGGTGGAACCATCAATTCATGGGACCATATGAAACAAACCTTCTTGTTAAAATATCAGGATTATTGCAGAACCAGATACCTAAAAGATGAAATCTTTCAAATGACCGCAAAAGAAAATGAATCATTAGAAGAATATGTCGAAATATTTCAGTATAATTTGCAAAGATCACCCTATGGTACATTACCAGGTGAAGTACTCAAAGAAACTCTGATCAAAGGCATGAAAGATGAATGGGTAGAAATATTGAATTTAATGGGGAAAGGTGACATTTATCAGGAAACTTATGAATACATTGTTCTATTGTGTATCAGGTGCTCATGAGGAAGTACATGGACCAGGTCAGGAATGCGAACGTCCCTCACAAGAAACAACAATATCACCAGCGGGGGTGTTACATGAGATGAAGTTGGTAATCTCCTAGAAAACTTTAAAAGAGATATTTTGAGCACTTTGACTACACAATTGGATGTATTACAGGCCAAACAAAAAAAGGTAGAAGCAGAGCAGACCTTGGCTATATTTTTCCACAGGTGAAGAAAGAAACATGGTCCAAGGGAATGCCCCTTGGATATAGTTCATGTTTGCACTATTTGTGCGAAGGATCACGGCACAGATGAATGCCCATCACTCCCTAGATTGAAATTTGTATTCAAAGAAGAAGAAGAGGAAACATAACCATTATATCTGATGGCTCAACTCCGTAAGTGGCAGTCTCGGCCTCAAAATACATTACAAGACCCTTCCTCTTTCTTTCCTGGACAGTATAATCAACAACAGAATTTTGGCAGCACATGGAAGGGTCAACCATTTACTAATCAGAACTGGCAGTCCCAACAGTACCCACCTGCAATTACTACCTGGCCAAACCAACCTGCCACAAACCCCAACTGGAAAAATCAACCAACTACAAGTTCCAATTGGCCCAATTCGCAATACCCCACCTCATCCTGGAAAAATTTGAATAATACCTACCCTCCACAATGGCCTAACTCGACTGCCCAAAACCCAAATTGGAACTAGAACTAGCAGCGCCCCATGGGGATGAATAACCAACATATGGGGATGGCCTCTGAAACCCAACCCCCATTACAAACTCCACTCCCATCGCCCCAATCACAATTGCGCCCTCGATTACCTTCCCAACCCCACCCAAATCCCAATAATAGACCAACTCAGCTTGTCCAGATTATGGAAAGTGGAGAAGGGGAAATCAATCCAGTAGGATGTAAAGAACTTCGGTTAAGATCGGGGCGCATAATCTCCCCCAAACAAAATGGCATTCCCCAAGAATAGGGGAATGAAAAACAACCAGCAATAACACCCTCGATTGTGATAATAATAGAATAAATCGAGCAAGGGGGGAACATAGTCGAATGACAAGACTCTGATAAGGATGCAATTCCCTCCCCTCCGTTCCCCGAAAGACTGATCATAGTGAAACCCACCATATATCCTGACTTCGACATTGTAGGGGAACTCAAGAATTTATACATCAAAATTCCACTCCTGCAAGCCCTGCAAGACATACTGATCTATGCAAAGACAATCAAGGAGCTATGTTTGAGGAAGCCCATCATAAAAATAAAAAATTCATCATCAATAGTTCATGTAGTGGGAGCCTTATCTAATGTAATTTTGGGTAAAGAAACACCAGTCAAATATGCAGATCCAGGGAACCCCATAGTAACAGTTCAGATTCGGGGTTGTTCCTTTCCAAATACATTAGTTAATTTGGGGGAAACCATCAATATTCTAACTATGGAAACCTACAATTCCCTGGGTCTTGACTCTTTCGACCCAACCCTGATTATGTTGCAATTGGCTGATCGATCAGTGGTCAAACCACTCGGCACACTACATGATATAGCCATTTCAGTTGATTCTTTGGAATATCCCACATATTTTCTCATCATCAACCCAAGAAGTGGACTCGAAGGGAATCCATTGATATTGGGCAGACCATGGATCACGACAGCTGATGCGTACATAGGCTTTCGATCAGGTACAATGGCAATTTCTAGAGGAGGGGTTACAAGGAATCTCATCTTATATTTTCCAGCCAAACCTAGTCCAACGATCGTACACCCGTAATTGCCACCACCATGATATCCAGAGAAGGATCTGCGTGCCCCACTCATGATGGAAGAATCCCTCAAGCTCAAGAATCAGCTAGAGGATGATGTAATCAATGAGTTTATTAACAACCCAACTGTTGTAAGTAACCCAACATGCCAGATGCTCCAAGTTGTTCTAGACCGTGAAGCACATGGAGACCCGCTGGAAGATTTAATGGAACAACAAATTCCGAATACCGCTATTCACAACAACAAATCCATTGAGATCGCACCAAGGAAGTCTATGAACATTAATGCCAACCTAGAAGAGTAACAACAACAAAAGATAGTCCAAACCCTCTCTAAATACCAACAATCTTTTGCCTAGGAGTACTCTGATATGAAAGGTATTGATCCATAACTCTGCACACACCACATTTATATTGAGAAATACGTCTGACCTATCTGACAACTGCAAAGAAGACTAAACCCCCACATCAGAGATATTGTTAAAGAAGAGATACAAAAGTTGTTGGACGCATATTTTATATACCCTATCTCAGATAGTTGATGGGTTTCCCCATTAGTCATCATCCCAAAAAAAAATGGGAAGTGGCGAATCTGTGTTGATTACAGGGAGCTAAACAAAGCTACTCAAAATACCATTTTCCATTACCCTTCATTGATCAGGTCCTGGATACCTTGGCAGGGAAGAATTTCTTCTCTTTCCTAAATGGTTTCAGTGGCTATAATCAGATCCAGATTACCCCAGAAGATCGGGATAAAATGACATTCACATGTCCCTGGGGTACCTTTGCCTACAAAGTATTTCCCTTCGGACTTTGTAACGCTCCAGCTACATTCCAAAGGGTCATTCTGAGCATATTCAGTGATCTGATTAGCAAAGGGCTTGAAGTCTATATGGATGATTTCACCTCGTATGACAACTACTTCGATCAAGCCTTAACTAATATGGAGAAGGTATTGGAATGGTGCATCGCTACCAGGTTATGTTTAAGTCATGAAAAATGTCACATGATGATGACATAAGGTGTGGTATTAGGGCATTACATTTCTATAGATGGAATTAGAGTAGACCTAGAAAAAATTTAGGTAATCCTTAATCTACCTACTCCACACACACAAACTTAAGTACGTAGTTTCCTTGGTGCTTCAGGATACTATCGCAGATTTATGCCAAATTTTTTATAAACCGTTGTGCCCTTACATGCTTTGACAGGTAATGTAGAATTTCAATGGTCTGAAAAATGTGATGTGGCTTTTGCAGGACTCAAGAAACTGATCTCAACAGTGCCAATGTTGAGAGGACCAAATTGGAAAATACCATTTCAAATTTCCACCGACGCCTCAGACATTACCATAGGTGCTTTTCTTGGATAGGAAGAAGAAAAGAAACCCTATGCCATTTATTTCATTAGCAAGAATCTAACTCTAGCTGAACTTAATTATACAGTAACAAAGAAATAGTTTTTAGTTGTTATACATGCCATCAATAAATTTCGTCATTATATAACAGGCTATCCAGTTATCCTGTATACTAATCATTCTGCCATTAGATATCTAGCTAATAAACCAATTACTAATGGATGGGTCACTCGATGGTTATTATTATTGTAGGAATTTGATATCACCATCAAAGATCGACCCGGGAGAGAAACTTTTGTCGCAGACTTCCTGCCCCGCATCCCAAAAACAGATGACTCATTAACAATTGAGGACCAATTCCCAGATGAGCATATGTTTGTTGTCGACACAAAACCACCTTGGTACGCTGATGTAGCAAATTATCTAGTAGCGAGAAGATTACCGACACATTTATCATCAAAGGAAAGATGACTGATCGTCCAACGTAGCACACGATTCACTTGGATCAATGGATATCGTTTCCACACAGGAGCTGATCTCCAGATCCAGCGATGCATACGAGAGGATGTAATCTATGACATACTGAAAGAAGGACATGACGAGCCCTGTGGGGGGAATTTTGCAGACCGTGGGACTGGACACAAAATCTTACAGATGGGGTATTATTGGCCCTCAATATTCAGAGATGCCAGGAAATATGTTCATACATGCGACAACTGTCAATGGATGGGGAAACCAAGTCAGGCTGATGAAATGCCCTTGAAAACACAAGTAGTTGTAGAACCATTTGAAAGATGGGCACTGGACTTCATCAGCCTCTTTAATCCAAAGTCAAATCAAAAGGCCTATATTCTCATTGCAACGGACTACATGACCAAATGGGTAGAGGCAGAAGCTTTACCAAATGCAACAAAAGAAGTAGTCATCAAATTCCTTTTTAAATTGTTTGTACGATATGGACTACCCAGAGAAATAATTATTGATGGAGGGTCACAATTTACAGGCCATAGAATCACCGCCACCTTGGACATCTATCACATTAAGCACATAGTTACTTCTCCATACCACCCACAGGAAAACGGGCAATTAGAAAGCACCAATAAGGTCCTAGAGGCAATCCTGACGAAGACTGTCTCAACAAACCGATAGAATTGGGCTACTGAGCTCCCAAATGCCTTATGGGCTTATCATACAACTTGGCGTAACACCACTAGATACTCTCCTTACCATCTAGTCTATGGTAAAGAACCTATCTTCCCAATCGAATTCGAGATCAAGACCCTAAGAATGGCCCAGGAAATTGGACTAAATATTACAGAAGCACATAAATGACGCCTTCAACAACTCAACGAATTGGATGAAGCATGCTTGTTTGCTATGAAGTGCACAACTATTATCCAGCGATAGAGAAAAACCTAGCATGACAAGCATATCAAGAAGAAATCATTCAAGAAATGTGACTGGGCGCTCCTCTATGATTCTAGATTTCAGGACTTTCCTGGGAAATTATAGACACGATGGCTAGGGTTGTATGAAATTAACGGAATCCATGATAATGACACGGTTACTTTGAGCACCATCGATGGGTCTGGATCACCCTTTCTGGTCAATGGACACCGGCTATGACTTTACCACCATCCACCTTCAAAATATTCTTTCTATCAAGAAGTAAGTAAAGACCCTACGGTGTAGATTTTGGTTGGCTGGGAAGGTAACCCAACCACCCCAACTCCATAAATGATGTATTTTGTTTATACTGTACATACTGTACATAGTTTTCCAACTAAGTGGTTAGTTTTTCTTTGTTTTATAAAAAGTCATCTAGGAAACAAGAATCATGATAGATAACTACAATTAGCACATTTTTCTGTTCCATACTCCCATTTTATCTTATAACATGGGCTTTGTATTTTACATGTTCATGATGATTCTTTTCCTTTTTTCCCGCGCCTACTGTTCTTTTTGAATGGAACAACTATTATTCCTTTTCACCGCCTGTTGTTCCTTTTTGAATGGAACAACCGTTGTTCATTTTTGCACGCTTGCTGCTCCTTTCGAACGGAACATCTGTTGTTCCTTTTTCGCGCACCTATTGTTCCTTTTTGCACGATTGTCGTTCCTTTCTTTACTATTCAAACGCTAGCCATTCCTCCGTAAGTGCGACTTTCATCAAATAATTTTCACCAGTACTGTTTCAAATCATCATTACAACGATCTGTCATTATTTTTTGGATTTTCCCTCACACCTTATAAAAAAAAAATTCGTGGAATAATCTCTCTGAAATATCTTAAACCTCGTTCATAATTGATCGCCACCATAAGTTGTTTCTTTCCCTTATATATAAAAATATACATGAATGATATTCTTCCTCTATATTATAAGGAGTCTTCAAGACACTTTTACTTGTCATCTTTACACTTCCTTATACCATCCCTTACTCTTAAGGAGTAGATGAGCCTCCCTTATAAAAATAAAAAATAATATATATATATATATATATATATATATAATATAAAATTTTCCCATAAAGAATGAGGGGTCTCATCACGAGCCAACCTACCACGATCATAGGATACTAACGTAAGTGACAGTCCCATTATGGATACCACATCAGGGTAATGGCCTTTGACACTTTCCTTTGTCAAAGGACAAGAAGTCTCATCACGAGTTGGCTTGTTCACTTAATTTACAATCTAGTGAGTGGAATTATCATCATCTGGCTACCAAACCAGGATAATGGTCTTCTTGGGAAGACACAATTCAAATATTTATTAAGAAAATATACAAACAAATAAAGATACACAATAAAAACCTTTTTCATAAAGAACGGGGGGTTCCATCACGAGCCAACCCACCACGATCATAGGATACTAACGTAAGTGACATTACCACTATGGCTACCACACCAAGGCAATGGCCTTTGACAATTTATTTTGTCAAAGGACAAGAGGCCTCACCACAAGTTGGCTTGCTCACTTAAGTTATAATCTAGTGAGTGGCATTATCATCATCTGGCTACCAAACCAGGATAATGGTCTTTTTGGAAAAAGATGATTTGCATGTGTATTAAGGATACATGCTCATCTAAGGGTTAAAAGGCAACCCTGCCAAGGCTATGGATGCCTACGGGCAGCAACAACTCTGCCTGTGGTATGGAAGATTATCTCAAAATACCAAGTTTTTGCATGTCTCTAGATATCCTTTACATAAATAATGAGGCTATCATATAAGTTATACTCAATCACCTGAAAAAGTAACAATATTATGCTATGTGGAATATTAAAAAAAATTAAAATTAAAATTAAAAAATGAACAGATTTAATTTATTTTTGATTGATTTATCCATAAATCATTTTTTGAACATAGGTGTAATAAATTTACAAATTCCACACATCAAACAGACTATCGTTTAAATGATTTTTGGTGGCATGTGTTTTTTTTTTTAAATTATATATGATTAGTCCCTATCGGCGGCGGCAACGCAATCATTACCTCTCACCCAAAAATACCTGCACTCATTACTTATGCCTACACTGACGGTCGAGGAAGACCTCTACATTAATGAGGGGGGATGCTTGGCACACTTCCCGACTAGATGTAATGATTGTAGTAAATGAGAAACCCACATCTTTATACATTTGTTGTCGTTGTTATTTTCTATTTTTGGTATCTGCTTCTCCAAAGCTGGTCTAACCAAATTTGTAAACAGGAACGACAGTCGTTCTTTCTTTTTCATAGAAATATGGGTGGCAGAAGTGTGCATAGAGAGCCGACATTACTCCAGGTTATAGAACAGGCAAGAGAAATCCTACATCGCCTAGGGTGGACAGAGTACTTCAACCACTTGCTAGGATATGACACAAATGTCACGCTTGAATTCTTTCAAAACCTGTAAGGAGAAATCTCTACGGTGCAAGGAATACAAATCTCAGTTACCACAGAAATCGTAGCAGAATTCACAGGCCTCCCTAACATAAGCATTCAATGGACAGGGAAATACACAAAGCTGAGGGAAGATGTGGAATCTTTCACAGAACCTGGGGAAGAATTAGATAAAAAAGGAAAGGGACTTAATCCCAGTACCCTCAATGAACCATGGAAGGAACTGGCGAGGATAGTTCAGTGGTACATCACCTGTGATGGATGATACGACGTAATTTGACCTCGCCATTTCAAATTGCTAGCAGCCTTGAATCAACGGTTAGTACTTAATCTACCTTTCTTCCTGAATACCATACTACATGAAGTTTTCTTAAGAACACAAAAGTCCAAGGATCCTTTTACTGTTATCAGCCACCATAGATTATTTAAACTAATAGTGGATAAAGCATTGAGTCAAACTCATTTGACTTGGGAGAATCTGATTGAGGCCAATAGACCTCCACAACTGGAGCAGGTGACTACCACCCAAAGAGAAATTCCACCTCCTCAAACCGAAGTTGAATCAGACCCTTCTCAAATCACTGAGGCCCAGACCTCACAGACACAAGCATTAACAAAAAGGAAGAAGAGAACAACGACTTCTCCTAGATCTCCCCCTAGGACAAGAAAGAGAAGTAGACAAACTCAGGAAACAATTGAAGAAATTCATGATGCAATAAAGCAGCCTGAAGAACTTCAGAGTTTCATAGAACAACCTCTATAGGAAAATGTTCAAGAAATTGAGCAATCAGAGCAGACAACACAAAAGGATGATCAGGAAGACACCCAACCTGTAGTAGAGCACCTGAAAAGACACTTTTTGAAGAGCTATGAGATAGAAATAGCTTAGGTTTTGGGGAAATTAGGAACCTTAACTAACAAAGATGAAAATACTCTGGAAAAAGACCTAGAACTAGCCTCCTCTTAAAAACCAACTGAAGACTTTCCTGATATTGAAATGTCTTTTCCAGACGACACAACACAGGAGGAATTTCATTTTGAAATGAGAGACCCTCTTGGACAACTAGATCACTTGGAAGGAACAGAGGGACAACCATCTGTTGGCCGGAATGAAGAAGACCTCGAGATCCCTCATAAACAAAAATCAACCAAAAGATAGAAACAAATTAGGAAATTAAAGAAAGAAAACAAATTGTTGAAGAAAAAGGCTAAGAGGGCTGAGGTATTAAAGTAGAAGGTGGGAAAACTCAAGGAGATAATCAAGGAATTGAGGAAGCAGTTAGAACTAGAAGACAAGATCCATAGAAGAAATAAAAACAAAAGGGGAAAAATACAAGGAAGAAACCCTCTTCCTAAGAAAGCAGTTAGTACAAATTATGTAGGGATACAGACAGACCCTGAGGAATTAGTGGTAAAAGAAGCAGTAGTTCAGGATGAAGATGTAATTCCTGTAGAAACACAAGAGATGGTTGATGTTGAGATATAGACAGACACTCCGATTTTAGAGGAAACAACTCAACTCTTTGAGCAGAATGCTACTATTAGGAGATTGGAGGAAGAACTATTGCAGTCTCAACAAACCCTAATTCAAATCAGAGGCGAATTACTGACTATAACAAAGCAGTCCCAGGAACAGAGTACTATCATGAATAGACTAGAAGCAGAGCTTTCACAAACCCAACAAGCATTAATTCGCTCCAGAGAAGAAATGAATGGATATCAAGCATCCCAATCTCATGCACAGGGTGCCATCATTGATAAGCTAAAAGAAGAATTGGGACAAGCCCAGCAAGCGTTAACTCAATTCAGGGAAGAGATGAGCGCTATGGAAGAATACCAAGCATCTCAATCTCAATCACAAAGTGTCACCATCGATAGAATAAAAGCAGAACTTACACAAGCCCAACAAGCATTGGTCCAACACCAACATGGAATGGTAACTAGGACTGAATATCAAAGGATTGTTAAAGAATTGAAGGACATGACAACAACAAAGGGTGAGACCTATGTTGTGCTCACCAGAGCCCAAGAGAAGATCAAAAAGGTGCAAACCCAATTGGAAAAAGCTTTGGAGCAAATCAAACACATCTGTGATGTCTACTCTGATGCCATCAATTGCAGAGCCCCTGCCACTAATTATGTTTTATTCTTGCTGGAACGGTATCTATTGTTGAGAGTGAAGGCCATCAGAGTAGGTAAACCCATTTCATTTGCCACTGTACCAGAATTTGTTTCATGTTTCATAGATCAGGAAGAGAAGGTACAATACCTTCTGTGTGAATTATCTTTCCACAATTTCATTTTGGAAGAAGATAGAGGAGACAACCCTAGTCCCTTCATAGGGGACATACAGTTCCAGGCATTCTTGTCTAGGGATGATTTTAAGGATGGAAATTTATTTAAAAATGTAGAAACCTTGGCGAATCTTACTAATACTTCATATGCCAACTATAAATGTTTAGCAATATTTTTGTAAAAATATTCAAATTTTTAAGGATTTTTTATAGTTTTTATAAAAATTTTGGCAATTTTTAAAGTAAAATAATTTTATCCTATATAATTTGGGTGAATCATTTTTAAAATAGCGAATATCGTTTTGGGAAAAAGCATGGAAAATTAGCCCATGAGAGAAATTTAGCCCCTAAAATCATCCATGTTCTTGTCCTTTACTAGGAACCAGGTCAGATGGGGTAAGGCTCACAAAATGTTCATAAAGAGGGAAACTGGTTTAGAGCTTTGGATTAGAGGGGAGCCTCCAAAATCCTTCCCATCCATCATGCGACATAAGACCTTCATGAAAAGGGCGGGGGTTGTGAACTCATTGGCTCCTATCCATTTATAGGTCATCCGTTCAGGTATCACATATTTTAGAGAACTCAAGGAAGAAGCTCTTGCTACTTCCAAGCTAAGATGGGATGCATCCTCTGATGAGGTTAAAAGTAGAGAGCCCTTTAGATTTAGGAATTTCTTTGCAGCAACCTTCAAAGTGGAAATGTATTCTAGACTACTCCAGGAGGAAGGGCCTGTTTGGATGGGATGCAGGTATAACCCCCCTCTCATCCGGTTTCCTCCAGAAACTTACCAGAGGGATTATCAAATTAATAAAAAGAGTGAGGATGCCTCTTTTGATGAAATCAAAAGAAATAATGGTTTCAGGAGACCTAGTGAACCAACTTTTCCTCCCTACAATATAACTTCCTTACATGTAAGATTCCAGCTTGCATGAGGACATGCAAGAAGGTAAGCTGGGGGGTATGTTGGGTTACGAAAAAGGTATAAATATCTTCCTTTTTCCCATAGTTCATGATATGATTTTGATTGATTCTTTAGATAGCTAGGGATAAATAGGAAAGAACATGATTAATATGTATCTTAGGGTTGTTATTGAAGTTTTATTAAATAGATTCTAAATTACGATTGGAATGGTTTGATTTTGTTGCAGTATTGGATAAATAACTGTCAAAGATAACCAAAGAGATCTTGGCTATGTGCAAGCTATTGGAAGTTGAAGACTTTTTAGGCACAAAGCAGTTTTGAAGGTAATCTTTTCTATATTGTAACCTTATAATAGTAAAGCAATCTTGAGGATCTTGTGATCCTCAAGATAGCTTGATTTACCCAGATTATTGTAATATATAAGAGGGTAATAGATCTAGGAAAAATGAGAGAAAAAACACATTCAAGTATTTAGATTCATAATTGCTCTGCGCAAGCAGTTTTTGTAAATGTTTCACCATCTATGGAATCAATGAAAGTTTTGAGTGTTTCTACCATTTCTGTCTTCTGATTTTCTCGTAGCAGTACTTTTGAAGACTGAGGGCCCAGTCTAAAGGAGATACTGTCTCATTCTGTAATTGTATTAGTTCGAAGTTTGATTTCTATTTTTTGATTCAGATCTCTTTTACAATAGCCAAGGATAAATGCATAAGTGTGTTAATGATTTTATGATTGTTTGTGTATAGAAGACAGACATTTCCCTCAAGTATTAATGATTTCCATTACGATTTTCATTTCTGAAGTTGTTGCTTGACAGTTCCTCACATTTTCATCCGCGTTGTTCCTTTTCCTTAGATTTACGATTGTTGTTCCTTTCGGTTAAAGTTACAATAGTTGTTCCTTTCGGTAAAAGTTACATTAGTTGTCCCTTATGACTAGATTACAATTGTTGTTTCTTTCTATAGATAGAGTAATTTGTAATTTCCTTTCCAGTAATCAGAATTCATAATTGATAGTTAATTCTGCAAGTCCTTACTTAGATTCAATTGCTGCTTTTTAGTTAAGAGAATTCAATAGATTGATTAGTTCCTTTCCACTTTATAGCATCTTAGTAATCATATTTCAATTCCATTAGTTCTTAGAATCTTTGGTGAACATTTGAGGAACTTTGATTGTGGATGAACTCAGATTTGGTTTAGCTACACGATTTTAGGCTACCTGCATAGACTTTGCTGATATTCTTGAGATAAAAGACGAATCTCCGGGTTGATAAATTAATGTTAAACTAAGATTGTTTTTAGGACATCTTTAGACACCAAAAATGTGTCCCAAGACACATGAAGAGATAAAATACATGTCCAGGGTCCCTTATTCATCAACAATTGGAATCTTTATGTATGTGATGGTTTGCACAAGATGATATTGCACATGCAGTGGGATTTGTGAGCAGATATATGAAAAATATAGGTAAATAACATTGGGAGGCAATAAAGTGGATTCTCAGGTATTTAATAGGTACTACTCATGCATTATGTTTTGGAGGTTCAAACATTGTTCTACAGGGATATGTTGATTCAGATATGGAAGGTGATAAAAATAGCAGGAGGAGCACCATAGGGTATGTTTTCATTGTAGGTAGAACAACAGTAAGTTGGATTTAGAAATTGAAAAATGTTGTTCCACTTTCAACAATGGAAGTAGAGTATGTTGTTGCTACAGAGGATAGTAAAGAGATGATTTGGTTACAAAGGTTTATGGAGGAACTGGGAAAGAAGAAGAAGAATAAAAAGTTGTACTATGACAGTGAGAGTGCCATTCATATTGAAAATAACTCAACCTTCCATTCGAAGACTAAGAATATATAACTCAGGTACCATTTCATACAATTTGTCTTGGAAGATGGACATTTGAAGTTGGAAAATATACATACTATCCATAATCCTGCACACATGTTAACAAAGGGAGTAACCGAGGAGAAATTGAGATCCTTCTCAGTTTTAGTTGGTATTAAGAATGAAGGTGAAGATGAGAAATTTTTCAGGTACAAGGTGGGGTATATTCCAGTAGGTACAAAAACAATGGAGTTGTTGTGATCAGTCTCTAAGTGGGATATTGTTGGTTGTGGAGCCAACAATATCCCTAATGGTGGGGTGTGGGGGGGATTTCGCCCCAAAACTATTATCAGGGGGGTCTAGGGGGGTGGAAATTTGTTTTGTATTTTCCCCCTGGCGGGGGATTCGGGGGCAATGCCCCTGAAGAATTTTTTTTGGAAACATTACCTTGTAAAATATTGTAATTTCATAGTCAATATGGACCATTCATTATAAGGTCACAGATCTGACAGTAGAAGTTATTTTTAGGGTATTTTACCCTAGAAGGAAACCCTATTTTATGAGGGAATTGTATTGCGGCTATTTATTATCACGAATATTGTATTCTGAGAGAGGAGACTGTCAGAGAAAGAAGAGGAAGTTACAACGGGTGTGTTGTAGGTTGTATCCCTTCATTTTGTTGGATAATAATAAGGAAGGACCTGGAAATTTCTTTGGTGGATGTACCCCACACTGGGTGAACCACATATATTTGTGTCTCTATTATATTTTGTATCTTTTATGTTTTATTTCTCTGTGATTTTTTTTTTCTAACAAGGAAGAGGAGGAAGAGCACACCTATTAGGAAGCATGTCCCTCAAGTGTTCCAGTAAAGGGGAAAGGAAAACATCTGGAGCCAATATCCCCATGCAAGAAACAAGAGGTAACCATTCTATTACCGTGCATACCAACAAGGGTAACAGTTGTCGCAAACTTACTTGGATGTGTAAAAAAATTGCGTTATTCGAACCATGATGTCAGGGACATGGATAAATTCCCATATTTTGTGCAGCATGTATACTTGAGGGATCAGTGAAACATGAGTACCCATAATGAAACCTAAGAAGTGGATACAAGGGATATATAATACTGGTATAATGAACCTGTTGGAGATCCTACACTTTGGTCAGGGAAAGGAAGTAAATAATTGCGTTAAGCAGTTACTGGAATTCATGCATGGATGTATTTTGTGGTTGGATACACAAGTGTCCATCAATGTTGACTTAATAGCCAAAATAATCAGTATTCCTACCAATGGTGAGATAGATGCGTAATACATTGATGACAAGACCAAGGGTGGGGCATGCAAGAAAATGAAAGAACACAAGGAAGTTTGAGAATACACCATAATAGAGGATGATGTAGAACTATTTTCGGAGAGAGTACAAGAACACACTACCAAAGAATATGAGGAGGCAGAAAAAAAAAGGGAAATGATAATGCAAGAGTTGATAGAGGTCATGCATGTATTAGAACAAATACGCTTTACCAAGGAAAAAAGTAAGGAGATAACATAGCAACAAACAATGTGAAGCGAGGAGGCAACAGTGCATATCACAACATTGGCCAGTGAGAGTTTTAATCTGACTAAAGAAATGTTGTGAATATATGAGGACTTGGCACAGAAAAAACTTAATGAAATAGAACATATAGAATTTGTATTCGGCAAGATACCAACAAATCCATTTATCATTTACAGGTCAATGTTGTGCTAGAAGTACAATCCAGGGCAAGGATGAACACAACAAATCTATATGGACTAAAGGAATCGGTGCATGCTAGAAAAGAAGGAAGCCCAGCGCGACGAAGGGAAAAGGAAGCAGTGCGCCAGGAAAGAAGGAATATCAACACAAGGAATAGTTGGATTGAATACCAACTGCACAAAATAAATTTATAAATTGGACAAGTGGATTCCACTTAGATTTAGGGTTTTGGAGTCATAACGTAAGGGTTTTTTCCCACTTTTTAGTATAAATAGAGGATGTATGAGAAAAATATGGATATCATACTTTTTAAGTGACCTTTTGCATGAGTAGAGTACTTCTATCATCCTTTTGAGTTGAAGTTTGTATTTTTTTGAGAGTTGTGGAGCTCAGATGGAGTCAACATTGAGATGTAGCTGAGGGTCAGGTTGCAAGTTGTGGAGCTTGGTGCAATGCAGGTTAACTTCACCATTCATAGCTTCAAATGTAATGCACGTGACACATGACTATTTTGAGGAAGAATAAGAAATAAGAAGAAGATCTTTGTGTACATATCCCTGGGGGGGTGAACTACGATAAACTCCTGTGTTGCAATGTGTCTGAATTTTTTGTTTTTTCTGCAATTATGAATAGATGAATGAATGGGTTTATTTACATCATGTATGATATAATAGATGTTATTGAATGGATAAATGATAGATATAATGACTAATATGGTAGAATGCATGTTAAAATATAAGAATAAAGAAAAAGAACATCCCCAACCCCTTCCATGATTGTAGACAACTCCGTCTTGTAGCCACCCATAAGCCATCTCGACTGAGACTATGCTTTGTACTTTGTGTGCAGTGTAGCCTTTTGGTTTACCAGAAGGGATGATGGTGAAAAGAGTTTTTTTAGAGAACTAAGGTAGAACCCGAGTCGACCCATACATCCATCAAACATGCACATGTTTTCTTTATTTGAGCTCGATACAGGGAAATTTTTTTATTGTGCACAAAACCAAAATACGATGTAAAGTTCAATGTGAAATGATAAGACCAAATATTTCCCAATCTATATTATAGAAATAGGGTTTGAAAACATGAAAAAAAATTCATGATATGATGAAGTTCAAGAACACTTTCAATGCATAGTCGAGTGGGAATAAAGAGGGTTTAAAGACTTGGGTTCAAAACCTTTTTCACATATATATATGTAAAGAACAAAAACCTTCAAGTCTATCTCCATGTTTTTTCTCAGGGTTTAAAAACTAAATGAATAAAAATTTGTATAAAAGGATCTAAAAGGAGGCTATATTAAGCCAAACCAAGTTATATACAAAAAACCCACAGAGTCAGGATAGAGGAATATTAACTTTCAGATGAGTCAAATGTGAAGCTTAATAGAACAAGGAAAACTTTATTTTGGAACAACAAAAATGAGCTCGAGAGGATGGAATAAACAAGAATACTCATCACCCATCAAACAAATCTACTTTCTAAAATATTAATGGAAACAATAGGCATTCATTTGATGGGTATGATATATATAAGAATACCTTTTCTTAGCACTCCTATACCTTAGAAAAACAAGAGTTACAGTTGTCAACAACAACCATATCCAAGGTTCAGGACAATGTTGTCTTCCCACAACTTCAAAAATTCAGAAGACAAAATGAAATGCCAAAACATTGTGAGGGTATCAAAATAAACTAAATGTATGCATCACATGCATTGAATTCATGTGTTGTCACATTCCCCAAAATTAAATTTCCAATCCGAATCGTATTTTCACTAAAAACAACCACCAATCACATGCCATATAACCATGCCAAATATGAAAGTATCACATGTCGTATATCCATGTCATAAAACAATAACCGAATGCCAACCTGAATGATGACCGAAATTCACGAAACCTAGTCATTTAATTAAACCACATTCATTACAAATAAACAACGTGACTTGCATATACATATCAAACAAAATGATGAAAGAGAGGTTCAATAGATAGCAGGTGCTATACGATATCAATGTTAAGTTTATATCATATGCACTATGTTTAAAAGACTTTAAGCCCTTTAACTTCAATGAACCACCCCTTATGATATAGAACCAACAATTACCATATGAATTTAATGGTATTTGGATAACAAAAATTTCATATATGATGAACATACCATTCATAAAATTTGCATAAGTGGACTTGATTTTATTTTAAATGTGTCAGGTAACTAGAGACCAAAATTATGACAAATATGTTGTTTGCGAATATTAGTTGTAAATAAAATAAACTTTTGACATCTCCATAATATTCTTGTGACCTTCATATAATATTTATGAGCATAATTTATGTAAGATGGAGGGCTCTTTGTAGTTTTATGAGTAGAACCATTCCCTTTGTGTGATAAAACTCAAAATTAGACTAATAAGAAAACAATACCACAACAAAATGTAGATGAGATTGTTTCGATAGAGAACTAATCTTTCAATATAGGGAATAGTTGAAATTAAACATCCACTTTTTATCCCTAGGGGGTCACACCTATAGTTAAATATGTATATATCATAGATTATAAAATTTAAAAATAAATCCTTGCAACTATTTGCAGGTTGGTGGCTATTTGGTGAGTTTGTTAGTCAACATTCGGCGACTCCACAAGGTAGGAAATTTTCAATTGGATAGAACTAAAGAATATTTGGTTTTGGTAATATCAAATTTGCAAAAATATTTATACTTCCTCTGATATAATCTTGCAAAATAAATTGTATGGAGGGAAGAACATGAAAGAAGAAGACGGGAACAAATTTGTACATCATGTATCGGAAAGAACATGTAGGTATGGAAACTACCACATAAGTAGTGCAATAGACCCTATGAATATCATCTGATTCTTTATGTTCTTATCAATTTCACCAAAGGACAACAAAATTTGTAGTTGACATGGAAACGCAAGTGACTTCAAATAATCCAAATTGTCCCAAACATAATATCAAAGAAAAAAATTACGAAATTGTTAAAATTTAAAAGAAAATCAATTGTTTATACAAGAAAAGAAATAAACAAAACCAAGAAAGTATATATAGGAAGCATAAAAAATTGATCGATCAAATCAGTCTCGCTCAACGTAATTCTTCAAATGCGAACCATTGGTTATGTATGAAAGCAATTTTTCTTCCATGTGTTTTAACAGATATGAATTATTACCTATGACAGAGGCGATTTTGTAACATCTCCAACCATCAAAAGGCCTGGGAAATGCCACTACTCATCTCTGACTTAGCTGTGATACCAAAATGTAGCATCCCCAACCTCCATAGAGACCAGGCAATGCCACTACTATAGAATATTCACATATAAATATAATATGCATTTAATCAAATTAACACATTTTAACATAGAGTTATTGTTACCATTCAGATTTAAATAGAATTAAAAGCAATTCATACATGAAACAAAACACATGATAACATTCCAAAATTATGCATAACATAAAATTAATCAGATAAATTATAATTATATTTCAACTGGAATAACACCACCAACTGCGTGCAAACCTTCCACGAACCTCCTAGCCATAGACTGCACTGATCATCACTCTCAGCAGTAGGTCACCCCTGAGCTGGGACTAAGCTCCTCTAGAGAAGGGAATCCTAGGATAGGAAAGTTCAACAGGAAGACACACAGTTTATGAGGATGGATTCTCTCCCAGGATCCACTTATTCCCACTCTTCACAGACTCTCATTCGCCACATGTTTGTACCACCCTAGGAGTATACACCTTCACTGTCACCAGGACAGTCCTTCGGCTTCTAAACCTCCCTTTCCTTCATCTTCAACAATAGGTCGAACCAAAATTCTCCAAGCTCTATGGCCACTATCAGACCCTTTCCATGAGTTCTCACTTCATCCATGCACTATCTCACCTAGAGAGAGTCCCTCACAGGCCTACAACCTTCTTCTTCAACCACAACCACCTCCCTCACCTAGAGAGATTGTTGCACACAGGCCTGAAAACCTTCTTCTTTCGCTCCATTCCAGCACAAGGAGGAAAACAGTAAGGATCAACAAGGAACATATGAGGGTAGCCAATCACACTCAGCCAAGGGACTGTGTGGCCACAACATCCCATAGTTATAACACACATGACATAGACAATTACGGTATGCTCAGGTTTCATAGAAGACAGAAACCCAAACAATTAAGCATGAACTTAGATTTGCAGTGTGGATAAATTAGGTTCATAGGACACACAATAGACCCGTCTCAGTCCATGGGTTTTCCACTGGTTTTCAGGGTGCGTGACAAGGAATCAACACAGAGGTTGTGTTGATTAAGGTTGGTTGTCATTGATGTCAACCCTTGAAGAAAGACCCGTAGCACAAAGGTTTGGGTAATGGACCCAATAGTGTTTGATGTTAATATGACTCATTATTATTTTGTCATGGTTGATAATAAGTAAATATGGATGAACTCCAAAGTGGTCCCCTTATGGTGAAATCCCTCACGGGAAGACGCTTTGTGGAGTAAGAGAACCCATGATTAAGTGTGGAATAATGAGATGAAGGAAAGTTAATTTGTCAAGGAAAATATCCTATATGGATAGTTCTTTTGATGTCATTTCCGGTGGTATGTGGAATGTCACATAATTTCTCACGGTTAGAGAGTTATGGCCATGAGAAGTTGGAGACCCCAGGTTTGGGTAATGGACCCAAGTTTGTTTGATCGGTAACGATATGAGTTATGATATATTTTCAGATAATACTATTCTATATGGATATTACATGTCATGCCATTTCTGGTGGTATGTAGAACGTCACATAACTCCTCACGGTTTGAGACTTATGGCCTTACGAAGTTGGAGGACCCTCATATGTCATCTAGAAGCACCAAAAGGTCAAAGTAATCAAAGAGGTTTAAGAGATTTTAAAAGGTAAATAATAAAGTGAAGTGATGAGTGTATTATAATTCAAAGTGAATACAAAATAAATTATTTCAATAATAATTTTAATGGAGAAATTATAAGTGGACCCAACCCTAAAATAAGGAAAGTGGGGCCAAGTGATCTAGAATATGTTTTTAAGGAAGCTACTTGGAGAGTATAAATAAGAGGCAAGGCTCTCTCATTTGAATCACACTTGAGAATATTGAATATATATATAGGTGTCTGAGGTTTACAAATGATATCTAAGCCTAAATTCTGAGGAAAGTGAAGAAAAGAAGGCCGAAATGCAAGGAAGGATAAATTCTTTGGATGGTGTTTTCTAAGGTATGTTTGTTTTCAGGTCATCTCACCATTTTCTCTATAACTTTTCTTCTATAATGATTCAAATCCTGAAATTTCTATGCAAGTGAGAAACCATATCCAAGTATATGTGTTTACAAATTCATCTTGTGGGTCGTTGTATTGTGGGAGTTACACTCTGTGGAAAACAGGGTTTGTGGCCAGTCCTGAAACTAGTCAAAATCAGTTGTTTCGGGTAAAAACGTCATAACTTCTTCATAACAGATCAAAATTTAGTGTGACTAAATGTGTTGGTTAGGGTATAGTATTTAGTATGTTGTGTAATAGTTTTAGATTATTTCATCAAATATTTTGTGTGGGGCACGCTCTACAAGGTCGCTCTCTAGAATAAGCCAGAATTCAACAAGGTATGTCATTTTTACTATAACTCTTTTTCTGAGAGGTTCCAAGTAGTGCCACTTGGAGGAATTTCATAAAACACACTGAAGAACATCGTGTATCAGTTTCAGATCTTTATACATTACAGGTTCAAATTAATTATTACTTCAAGTTAGGGTTGTTGACTAATCCAAAACTAGGCATGTGAGACTAAAGAAAAGTTTGATGAAAATGCTAGTCTCTTGCTGTTAAAGTTAAGGACGGTTTGCAGGAATGTGATAAGATACACCAGGTCTATTACAGAGCTACAAATCAGATTTTGATGATGAAATTGATGAGGGATTTTGGTTGAGGTACATGTTGAGTACATGGTTGAGACAGTAGTTGATGAGTTGGCACATACATGAGGTGTATAGTTGATGATGTTGGTACATATTGACGAGTCATAGTTGATGAGTAGTTGACACATGATTGGTACATACTTGGTACATGGTTGGATGCACTTATTTATGGTACAAGTTGATTACAAGATTGTGCACGGTTGATGCACTTGTTTATGCTACAGGTTGATTACAGGTTGGTGCATGGTTGATGCACTTGTTTATGGTACAGGTTGATTACAGGTTGGTGCATGGTTGATGCACGTGTTTATGGTACAGGTTGATTACAGGTTGGTGCATGTTTGATGCACTTGTTTATGGTACAGGTTGATTACAGGTTGATGCATGGTTGATGCATGGTTCAGATTTATTGGTACAGGTTTACAGTGGTATATCTCACAGTGATAGTGTGACAGTGGTTCCATCATTCTACTTCTACTTTAGG
>ML837257.1:111950-123462 GCA_009831015.1 Picea engelmannii | reverse complement strand
TAACATAAACTTCACATGCATATCAAATCTTAAATGTAAATGCCCAATAGAATTGAAGTATAAGCTATAATCAACTCTATCCAATTTGAATAACAATATTCCTATGAATTGGACAATACTAACAAGCTATAAAGCAATGCATGCAACAAAATCACCTCATGTGAACCACATTCACCAATACAAGAGCCACAACACCATAGATCTTGACCTCCAAAGTCTTTATTCCATTAGCATAAGAAAATATTACAATGATAGTATGCAACAAGCTATTCTTTCAAAGCTCCAAGCTAACATCAAATGGGAGAGAGCTCTGATACTTATACACATTTGGGTGGAGTTCCCAATGAGGGGGGCGCATGGCATCTCCAAGGAGGGCGCACCATGTGGTGAGGGTGGAGCTGCCAAGTGTGGGAGAGTGGGCTGCCACCTCTCCACACATCAACACATGTCCAACCAAAAGTCAAAGGGAGGAGGGTGCGCCACCTCTTGAGAGTGTGGGCTGCCACCTCAAGGGTGCGCCACCTCTCCAAGAGGGGTGCACCTCTTAATAAACATGTGCCAATATCTTCCAAAATCCAAACTCAAATACTTGCCAATCACATGGATCTTGTCCCCCTTGACTATCTCTTTGACTTTGCCTTTATTTTGTTTTCAATATTGTCCCCACATATCTTTTTTATTTTTGCCTTGACTGATTTTTATTGAATTAAAATGACCTTTTTGGGTTTTTGAGAGTAAAATCAATTTTGAGTGATGAAAATCACTAATTTTACTCAAATAAATGGGTACTTAGGTAACATGGGTGCTCTAGGTCCAAAAATGAGCATCCCCATGGCCTATTTGGTGCCCAAATACCACTTTTTTAATGTATCTCTATTTTTTAATTAAAAATTGCCGAATTCTGACAATTTTTTAATTAACTGAAAAAATTAAAAAAATCCTAGGGGGGACTTCATACATTTCCATAAGACTCTAGGATGATGTTTAGCATGGTAATATACATTAGACACTAGGCTTAGATCCATGCTCAAGCCTAACCATGAGCATATACTCCAGCTCTGGAGGAATTGAGTGAACAAACTCATAAATTATAAATCGCCTGAAAACGACAAAATATAATTAGTAAGTGAAAAAACTCTCCAGAGTATAACTCACGCTTAGGACTTAAGGTGGCTAAGACCTTTTACAAGTTCATCATGCAAACACCTCTTATTTTTTGGAGAAACTGGGCTCAAAGGGCCTGCTTTTATTAAACCTATTACAATGAGAACTAAGTTCTCTTTGAGCTTAACTTTAGAAACTTGGATCCTTATAAGTTTTGGATCTTATGAATTACAAGAAAAACAAGAGAAAAAATTCTTTGATGAAGTAGAAAGCCCCTCGGGTGTTCCGAAAGCCTTGATTTCACCAAAATCGACGGAATCTCCCCTTGTTTTTGGATAGACCTGCTAAAAACCAGCAAACAATATTGATTAGAAGATGATAGAAAACAATTTAAAATACTAATTCAAACTTGGAAAAATTACTCAAAATTTTATGAAAATTTTCCAAGGCAAAAACACGATTTTTTAAAGACTTTTCGACACTTTTAAAGAACCCAAACTGAGCTCCTTTAGTTGTTTTTGTTTGCTGTCCTAAAACAGCAAACATAAGACAACTAACTAGCTTGATTTAAAATGCAAAAAAGAACAATTATCTAGCTTAAGATTTAGATGAAGATAGCCTAGAAATTGCAAGAAAAATAGGCTAGATTTACTCCTTTAGTTAGAAAAAATTGCAACTAGATCTAGGAACTTAAAGCATGCAGCATTAGATATTCAAATTTAACTTTTAAGAAAAATTTAAACAACATGCAACCAAAGAAATAGAAAGAGGGAATTTTTTTTATGAATTTTCCGGAGTTTTTGCTTGAGCATGGAACACTTGGGCTATGGGGTCCCTTTGGTGTGAGGTAGATGGAGAATGTCTTCTTTTCAAATTCGTTGGACAAACACTAGATGCAACCTAGCTCTTTTGCCTCTCCAAGAACTGGATCTTGCATGCAACACAAAATACCTGCAAATACCTGTAGGCTTAGTGTTTCCTACACAGAAAACCTCAATTGCACATTAGTTTGTGAAGATTTTTAATGACAAAATCATAAATATCTCATTCACACATTTCGTCAAACACTTGACTAACCTGAGATTTTAGTCTTTTAATAAATTCCTTTAAAACAGAAAACAACTGAAAGCTAAAACACTTAAGTCAAGTAAATCACTGACCCATACTCTGATAAGGCAACAAATAGACAAGTGGTTTTTGGTCCAATGACCAGGGAAAAAACCCCACTGAGGGGAAAACCCTAGAGAGATTATTTCTATTATTCAAGAGCAAATCTGAAATTTCTTACAACCCAGAAATTTAATAATTCCAACTCTAAATCAGAAATGCAAATCAACTTATCTCAACAATCTGATTTCTTTCTAGAAATTTGTGCCAACAAGCTTCAACTTCCCACACGTGCCAACCAAACTGCAGCCCGATTTATGGGAAATCGTGTCACTGTATAGATAACAATCAACAACAATAAATGCACAAAATCTGCCTCAGGAATCGTGCCAACATGTACTGTACAGACTTCTTCCTTGGAAATCGTGCCTCCCTCTTGTTGTACGGATTGTCTCTCACTATAGGGACTGTCTTTTCTTCTGCTATACGGACTGTTATGATTGCACTGCCTTGGGAACTGTGCACTCTAATTAGCTTTGAAAACTGTGCTCAAGAAATCTCTCTTAGAAATTTGATCTCTCTCCTTTGTCTTTTCTGTGTGTTCTTCTCACATTCCTAAGCATGTATATGTACTCTTTCTTTTCCGAAGAAACCCTAACTTACATAACCAACTCAATCTAATGGCTATCATAAGTTTAATTTGAGGGCTCACATTTAATGCTCCTCATTAATTACAAAATAAGTAATAAATGCACATTAAATACTTTTGGGTCCCACAACTTAAAATCACTTTAAGTTATAAAGTACATTCACTTTATAAAAGCACTTTATTTAAAAAGTCACTTTACAATTAAAACATGCCTAAAAAACATGACTTTATGTCCCATCCATGACAAAACACAAAAACATGAATGAGGACATCCCTTGTTACATTTCAACAGTTTGAACATAAACAATACATGCAATGTAAGTGTTCAATATAGATAAACAAGTGAATTCACAGCAGGGAGCTGGAATGACATCATCATCTGCGTCAACATGGATTAGTATAACACTAATACATCATCATCAATAACAACAACATCACAACACAAAGGTTGGAGCATCATCAACATCAACACTACGCTGAGAATCTTCAACACGAAGTTGGCATCACAGCACGAGGCTGACAACACAACAACATCAGCACGAAGCTGGCATCACAGCACGAGGCTGGCAACAGAACAACATCAACACGAAGCTGGAATCATAGCACAAGGCTGGCAACACAACAACATCAACACGACGCTGACATCACGACATGAGGTTGGCAACACAACAACATCAACACGAAGCTAGAAATCTTCAGCACTAGGTTGGCATCACAACACGAGGCTTGCATCACAACAACATCAACACGAAGTTGGAGATCTTCAACACTAGGCTGGCATCACAACACGAGGTTGGCATCACAAAAACGCTCCCCCTTTCGAGGGAGGTCCTTTCAGACTACACCAAGCTTATCTCGAAAGTGCTCCAACTTTACACGAGATAGAGGCTTGGTCAACACATCAACAACCTGTGCATCCGAGCCAACATAATGGAGCTTTATGGCTCCTCTCTGCAACATATCACGAATGAAGTGATACCGAATCTCTATGTAACTCATCATAGAACACATCATCTCTATACAACTCTGGTTATCACATAGGATCACGGTGGCTTCCATCTCCAGATCAAATAGATGTGTCAACAACATCTCAAGCCATACGGCTTCACAAATGGGGGAACATGCAACAATATATTCCGCTTCTGCCGTGCTGAGAGCAATACTTGATTGCTTCCTACTCTGCCATGAAGTCATGGCTGACCTCAGACTGAAACAACATCTTGAAGTGCTATTTTATCAGAAACACTTCCAGCCCAATCTAAATCGGTGTAACCACTCAGTCTGAAGTCATGATCTCTAGTATAATAGAGACCCAAATTCAACGTACCCTTAAGGTATCTCATCATATGTTTTGTAGCAACAATGTGAACACGTCTGGGTTCTACCAGATATTGACTCAAGGCAAAACATATATCTAGTTTGGTATTTGTCAGACACATCACTGAACCAATAATCTATCTGTACAGAGTAGCATCAAATAATTCCGACGAGGTATCTACCAGGAGCTTCAACTTCGTTTCCATGGGTGTGTACATGGATTTACATTTTAACATGTCAAACCTCTTCATTTTAACTGCATACTTCCCTTGGTTAAGGAAGATCTTCTCTGTGCTCTGCCAAACTTCAAGACCTAAGATATAATGCATTTAGGTCTTCCATCAAACTCTGTAGCGGGCTTCTTCTGCAATTTGTGATGAGCTTTTCTTCATCTTGTCAAGAATACATCATCTACATATAGTAGTAACATCACTGGCTCATCATTCATAACCTTGAGATAAAGTTTAGAATCAACATTACTCTTGGTAAAGCCCAGGCTTGTCAGGAAACTGTCAATTCTTCCATACCAAGCTCTAGGAGCTTGCTTCAACACGTACAAAGCCTTCTTCAATTTGCGGATCTGAGTCTTTTTGTGTTCAACTTCAAATCAATTTTTTCACATCACTTTGTACCAATATGGTACACTTGCTCAGCTGCAACTCAATATGCACAATCATGTGCTAGTTCTATGTGCTTTTTGCAAAGCACTATCTGTCTCACTGTCGGGGAGTATGTCCTCTACTCTCTCTGCAACTGTTCCTTCTGGAACCGGGACTCTGCACCTACAGCTGCTCTGAGGCTGAGAATGGTTGCTCCATTCTCACCGTGACAACTAAAATCTGTGAGTAACTCCTCTTATTCTATCACGACAACAACTTCATCTGAAACTGAGAGGCTTAATAACTGATACTGAAGGTAGCTCTTCTTCTTTCATGGAGGTAACTCTATCTTTTATTGTAGTCATGTCTCCATGACCCAACTAATGTAATGCACCAACTGCCACTCAATTTTAAATATGGGGATTGCTGCTCCTGCATCTCATACTATGTATGAATCATGGTTGTTCTGGTTGTCTTCATAAATATTGGAACTATTTCTTCAATTACTGGAGTAAGTGTCTTGTCATAGTCTTCTCCCTTTTGCTGGGAGAATCCTCTAGACACACGTCGGGCTTTGTACATCTGCAACATGCTTGATCTGTATAGATCAATCCTGGAAGTCAATACTGACTTCTCTTCTAGTCTCATGGAAGAATCCATATCCTAGTCTTTCTGACTGGCTTCCTTCTCTGTTACTGAAACAAGAGAATCTTCCTAGGAGATTTCATATCTCCTAGAAGTTTCTGAAGCTACGATCTAGTCTTCTCACGACATCTGTCTCCCAGTCCTTGAAGTTGTCTCTTCACCTGATCCTTTCTGAGATCAAGCTTACTCTCGATTTCTTCCGAGTCTACAAGGACTTCATCATCTCTTACAAGGGATACTTGGTGTTGAATACCAAGTCTAAATATGAAACACAGAGTCAGGCTTCAAACGAGTTATGCTTCCCGTCAAGGTGGCTTCATTAACCTTTGAACACTTCTGCTATGAGTTCTTGTTCTAATGTTCGGTCATCTTTGGAGCCTTATGCTCCTTTCAATCAATCTTCATATGAGATACTCTGGATCTCAAAAGATAGCTTCTTCTTCATCTTCTTTGGTAGAGGAGTGTATATGGTCATGTACATAGTCTGCTTCATATCTCATCTAATATGTTGCCCTCTGCAACCTTCACTATAGCTTCCTCAAGGTTATCACCCGTGACATGAAACAAGGTCAACAAAACAACAAGCAAGAATAATACTCTTTTGACAATAGTAGATAAAACAAAAACACGAATAATCATCACAGTAGCTCCTTTAGAGCTATCACTTGTGACTTGTTTGAAGCAAAGATCAAAAGTAAGAAATACAATGCGAAATGAGGTCAACACTCTTCTAGTGTTGTGATAAAACATTCCTCCATGGTAACCTGGAATCAACACAAGAAGTTTCTTCTAGAGGAGATGTTAGTTGTATCTGTCACATTAAGCATTTATCTCTATATGCTCACTTGCTACCAAGTATAATACTTTTCAAAGACTGCTACCTCAACTATAGTGTTTACTTGTAAAGGGGTAGTTATCAACTTGTCATGTGCAACTTTGAATCTTATCAACTTAATTAATCAACCCTGGAACCTAGAGCATGTCTTCAAGAATGAGTGTGTTTCTTTTCTTCCAAGTCCCCTTCACTCAAGATGACGAGTGCTTTCTTCAACCTATCTTTTGTACTAGGACAATATACTATCTTGACAGAAGGTTGGGTTAGAGAATAAACTCTATGATCTCAACTTTAATCCATCTAATTCCTTGACTTTAATTTTGACCAAAGGTTAGTATGATGGTCATAGCTTCAACATGCAACCTAGATCAAAATAATGTCATAATAAATAGATGCATATCAGAATAATCAAACCTGTTTTGCATTATTCCTCTGAATGTGTTGGATCTTGAGATCCTTTTGGATCTATGGCAAGAGATCCCTTCTCCTGCAAATACCCTTTAAAGCTTAACAATTTAAACATATGTGAGTACATACCTTTGATAACATTTGCAGGTAGTGGCACCATCTGGTAGCAGCGGTAATAATTACCAACTCTTAATAACTTCAAGGGTGACTGCAATTGGTACTACAACTGATACTTCAACTGATATTGCAACTGGTTCTGAAACTGCAACTGCAACTTAGGGTTTTATGAGGAAACCCTAATTTTTCAAATTTCAAATTTTGAAATTCTGATCCAAGGGCTAGATGCGCTGAGCTGAGGAGAGTATGCTAGTACAGTCAGATTTTTGAAAATCCAAATTTTTCCCCCTCAAACTTGACCAACGGATTTTTGGACTGGTGCTTCTGATTTTCTGGTGCTTCTGGTTTTCTGGTACTTCTCGTATTGGTGAAAACTAGGGTTTGACTTTTCGGTAGTTCTATCCACTGAAAATGTGCGCTGAAGGTGCCAAAGAGTTCCTTGGGCTAGGGCGAACTTTTCTAGATGACTTTTGGGCTGAAATTCCTCTTCAATAAAAAGCCCTAATTTTCTTGTATGACAACAGTGACGTTTTTCTTTATCCAGTGAAAGATGCTCTCTTCAGCTTAGCTCTGATACCATGTTAAAGTTTAAGCTATTATTAGGTTTCTTTTCAATTTACTAGATAATTATAGCATAGATAGGATCACTGAGAGAAACACAATCACAAGATACACAACATTTATCCTGGGAAACCCTCATGGGGAAGAAAACACAACAAAAACTTCGTTAATATAGATAGCAAATACAAGGCCAAGACAATAAACCAAACACTAGATAATATCCTCTCCCAAGCAATACACCTCTCTCTCTTCCTTCTTCTGGCAACTGGTAACTGTAGCTTCCTTCAATACTTGCGCACTAGATGAGTGAGCTAAGTGAGTGAACAAATGCGTGGCTGGCTTCCTTTATTTATACAAACTGGCAAGCGCTGAAAGGAGGTATCTCTTCACTGGCAGGGACGACTTGTCTTTCTGGGTGGTTAAAACCACTTTAATTTGCCTGGGGGCCGTCTTCTTAATTTGCATATTACAATTAGGGTTTGAGCAATCCGCAAAAGGGGATTTGGTCATTTACAATGCCCGACATGATCAATCCACAAAAGGGGATTGATCTAATGAATAATAAATGAATAATAAATAGAATACTATTTGTAGTTATAATATTTCAACACCCCCTAGGTATGAACAAGTTAAAGAGCTTAATTTCCAAGCAAACGTTATGAAATAAAGGAGAGTTCAATGCAACACATTCAAATGCTTCAAAAATCAGAGTGACACATACCATGATACCCAGACTCATTACCTCATGGAGCAAGACCCGCTGCTACTTCAGGACTAGGCAGGTGGGATGGATGCTGTTGTTGCTGATAGATGGGATGCATTGAAGAAAAGATGGGCCCTCCAGGGCCAAGCTCAAGTGGTATGACTCTTGGTACTCCATGTTTAGGACCTATGGTCCTCTAGATATAATCTCCGTAGTTATCCCTAGGATAGGGGATAACATTTGGCTCCAACTCGAGGACATGTGTTCACCATAGAGTGCATGAGAACCTCAACATCTCTGCATGACCTGTATCTGCTATATCTCAACAAAAAGAATTAGTAATCTTTGGGGTGGTGATATCACCCCTCGCTCATATATGATACAACAAAATAAAAGTAAGCAAGCATATATATACAAATGAAACTGAAACTACAACTATTTTACTCTAGCATGATATGTAGATGGTATATACAATGAATGCAAATGCTTCCCTAACTTACCTTTACTTACCTGTGAAATCAAGTCTCTACCCCATGATGGGGTTTGAAGAGGTGCCCACTAACCGGTAATGGACGTCTTCTTCCTTCCAATGTGGATAGATAGTAGGCATCATTAACTGTCTTCATTCCGACTCTAAAAGGTCCAAGCCAAAATTGCGCATTCCCCTTAACATTAGTAGGATCTCCCTTTTTTGTATCCCACATCCAGACCATATCTCCCTCTTGATAATCCTTTGCTTTGAACTTGGCTGTTTCTTGGTCAACTCTAGTATATTATTTTGAGGGAGGAGGGTGCGATTCAACTGTGAAGACTTCTTGTTGGGTTGGTCTGATCAATATATCATAATCCCCTTTCTTTAATAGCTTGACAGTCCCTACTTCTTTGTCCTTGTATTAGTCTAGGAGTTGTTGATATTCTTCCTTCTTTGGCCATTGTGTTTTATCAATATCTTCCTCTGAAGCGAAGGGCAAAACCTCTGGAGAAAACATAGGAAGGTTTTCCTTGATTGGCTCGTGTGTTTTGCTAGTTTCAACATCATTGTCAATTTCTTGCACATGGACCTTGGCCATTAACACATTTGGGAGGCGCTTTATTGTCCCATCGTTCATAGTCACATTGATGTAAGTTAGATCCATTTCTAAGGTGCCTCCCAACATTGCAACAAACTTCCTGGATAAAATCATTCCCCATACATCAGGGACATCCACAACCACAATATCCATGTGGATCACTCTCTCAGGATATTTTCCAAGGCATTCTTCAACATTTTCAACTACCACGTGAGTGGGTATGGCCCTGGATTCAAAACCACACACTTTCCTATAAGGCTGTGTGGCCTTTAGGCCTAGTTTATCCATGACTTTCAAAGACATCATGTTAGCACCTGCTCTTGAATGAAACACACAATTGTTAAGACATTTGTTATTAACCAATATTGTCATGAGGAAAGGTGGGTGTCCATCATTCTGAACCCTAAAATGGTCTGCTTGTAACATGATAAGAGGGTCCATTGGCTCATTTGACATTTTGAATTTTTTTTTGAACCTTTCTTTTACAGATGGAACCTTGATGACTTCCCTTAGTGGAATGGTTACGTGCATTTTTGCCAATGCACCTTCAAAATCAAAATTCAATTCAACCTTGTCGGTTTTTGGATTTTTTTTAGGAAGAAGTATGTTCATAGGTGGAGGAGGCCTTGGTTGTGAAATTATGGGTCCAATAGAGAGAGGTTGGTTCATTCGTTTTTGCTTAGTATACACTTGGAATTCTTGTTTCTTCAACTTTTCTCTGGACTCTTGATCAAGATTATTTATCACCTCCATCCTAGCCTTCCTGGCTGCTTCTTTTATGCCTTCTTGATGTTCTTCAAGTGTGACATTAAGGAAATATTGAGGACCCTCAATGGTATGATTGATAATATTCACTTGGTCGTGTTCACCATTGTTAGGGGACATTCATGCTCACAATGTGAGTATCTACACTGTAAACACCAAGGGTTTTCATCTACCATGTTTGCGGGGGCTAAAGTATTCAAAACTTCTTGATCAATTTTTGGTCTGAAAACTTGGGTTTCCTTTTGGAATTGCCCTTTGTAAGGAGCCCTAGGAGCTTGTTGTTGAACTCTTTCCAAGTTGACAATCCTATTCATCATTAATTCTTGGGTTTTTACCATGCCATCTATAGTGAATTGTAACTTTGCTAAGCTAGTGCTAATATCTGTAGCTTTGGTCAAAAGTGAAAGAAAACACCATATAAAGTTAGCACTTATCTAGCAGATTGACTAGCAATTACCACAATTGAGTTTTGAATGAGTTAAGTGCAAGTTATGTAGGGAAATGTATCCAATCAATGTATATTTGTATGGCTGTAGCAATGTTTTGCTACAACAACAAGCTAGTTTAGTTTAGGGTTAGCAAATGTTAGTAAAAGCTTCAAGGATGAAAGTGTGAGTGTTTGTTTGATCAATCAACACTTACAAGTGATAGACTAGTGCCTTTCTAGGGTAAATGGAGTCACTAATAGCAACAACAAATCTTAGAGGATAAATAGCAATGATAATGATATGTCAAAGGGATGGAGAGGATAAGAAAGGTGTTGGTATCCCAAGGCTTCAAAAATCCATCTCCAAGAGATAATTGCTAGAAAGTAATAAAGGTTAGGCCTGTTATCCCCCACTTTCAGGGATAACTAGGAGACCATGTCTCGAGGTCCACAGGTCCTAGACATGGAGTACCGAGAGCAGGATTGACTTCAGCATGGCCCTGGAGGGCCCACCGTTTCTCTCTTCCAACATCCTTATCCTGTCAGCAGCAACAACCTCCACCACCATCGGCTTGGTCCTGTGTCGGAGAGGGTTCTTGCTTCATGAGGCAATTAGTTTAGGTATCATGGTATGTGTTAGTTTCATCATCGAAACCATTGATTATATGCATCTGATTCCTTTTATTTCTAACCACTGGTTGGATCTTACACTTGCACACCTAACCATGTTTTGGGGATTGATAGGATGTCCTAGTAAGCCTGTGTTTGTTGGTTTTGGTTAGCCACTGGGGGTCATCTCTGAGAAGCCATCGTCTTCTCCCTTCACAACTTCACTTTTCCATCTTGTTTCCCGCTCACCTGTCCCATTCCACTTGTTCAGGCACTGTGTTAACCTAATTTTAGGGTTGCATTTTATCTAGTGGGAAGAAGGGGCTAAAGGCCCAGAAGGTAAAAGCAAGCTGGTAAAAGATAAAAGCCTAAGAATAAAACCTCGAGATGCTTTGCCCAGGGATCCTCGAGAAAGCAGTAAAAGGCTTCTCAACAAGAAACAAGAGGGACCCTAAAAATTGTTGATTTGGTACCTGAGGAGGTGTTCCCCATGTGTTATTCCCTCTTAGCACATGTGGGAGAGACATTTGCCTTTGTCCTATGTACTTTATGTTCTATTTTGTACTTGACTTTGGTTAAAGTGCAAAATGTCACTT
>ML837257.1:95819-106787 GCA_009831015.1 Picea engelmannii | reverse complement strand
TTATTTGGTGTAGAAGTTCCCTTTTTGGGTGGCATGTTGGCCAAGTATCACTTTTGAACCTTGATTTTGAGGTGGTTCTGCTAGACAATCTTTCTTCTGTTGTATCTCCCAAATTTCGGCCCTTCTGGGTATGAAACTTTCTTCTATGTAGTTCTCTGATATTTCTTCTTTGCAATGCCACAGGTCTGATCAAAATTGGATGTGCCAAGTGGAATTCACGGTAACTTCCCCACAACTTGCTGATTTTTGTCCTTTCCAGTAGATCTCACTTGTATAACGTGCCCTGCACAAAATAATTGATATAAAATTCCGAAACTCGTACTAGAAATACGACAGACTGTCCACTATGCAATGAAACTGGTCTCACTTAATTTGGATACTCTAGGAAGAAGTTATGATTGTTTTACCTGGAACACCTTCTTGAGACTAGTCAATAGGACTAGTCAGATACCCTATCTTCCACAGGGTGTATATACAAATGTAAGATGACCCAGAAGCTGAACTTTTTACCACAGATACCTTACTAATTTTTGTGAATATCCTCCGGAGTTCAGGGTTTGAAATGTTACAGAAAAGTTTTTATAGCGAAAATTCCGCAATGACTCAGTTCAGGATGATTCCAGAACCCTATCTTGTACAAGCTGTATCCCCAAAAGTATAATGCCTCGGGAGCTGAAATTTTAACCCAACGTACCTTGGTCCGTCTACTAAATATCCTCCAAGCCGTTTCTTCTGAAACGTTGTAGAAAAAAAGTTATAGCGAAAATGCCAAGGTGTCTCAGACGTAGCAAAGAAACCCTAAGACCTTAAGCTCTGATACCATATGTTAAGAATCAAATATCAATATAGCATAGAAAAACCTCAAAATAAGTACTCAACGCCTTGAAAAAGAGATAATTTCAGATAATAAGCCTCTTCGAGGGGGCAACCTCCTTTTACCCCACATAAATGTTCAAGTACAAGATGACTCCAAATGAAAATGTCTCCTTGGTATATATAGGAGACTAGGAGGTTTAATTACAACTAATGGAATAAAGCCGACATAAATAAAATAACATTACAAATGTAATATTCCCCAATTAAGGGGTAATGAGCCAATATTAGGGCTTAACACATCCTCTGGTGTCTCTCTACCTCTGGTTGGGGTCACAACATTCATTTGCTGGGCTTTGAGCCCCATGGAGGTCCGAGCTAATCATCTCCCGATATGTACCTGTGCACCGGGCATGGTCTTGCGGCAACAACAAGTACGCCCTCCATGGGCTCATAAGTCACAGGTGTTTTGTATGTGTTATATTCTTTGCATGTGTGTGTGTGGGTGCGTTAGATTCGACAACTGCGTCTTACGATCCGAACTTCATAATATCTTTGTGTCGTGTGCACTGGGCGCTTTCTTGGGGGGATCCCAAGGGGCCCAGGTTTGGCCCCCCTTGGTTACGCACAACGTTTAGGGCAGCGCCCCGATTATTTTTATTTTTGGGCGGTTTTTGCTATTTTAGCGGATTTTGCTATTTTTAGCGGTTTTCTAAATTAATCCCGGATTAAGGGATTAGGGTTTTGGTAGCTACGGAATACCTAAAACATTGTATATATTGTATGGTGAATGGTGAATTAAATACAATGAAGAGTTGAAAGGTGCGGCACCAAGGAAGGTTTGTTTTCTCTCGGTTAAGGGTTTCCATCGTAAATCAATATGTACTATGTGTATGAGCCATTGATTAATTTATGTTTTGCTTAAGAATCTGTATGCATTGCTTTACTTCAAGGTTAAAACTTACAACAAGGATCATAGCAATGTCAATCACATCCAATAATCAAATTACCCAAACATGTGCATAAAACCCCCCTTTGCCCAGACAAATGCTCAGAGACGTTATGCAGTTTAACAAGTCAGGTTTGGAGAGGGTCTTAGGATGTCCTATTGGGCTAATCCTCTTCAAGTTTGGGGTGTTTTCCAGGTGAAGACCAATCTAGGTCATGTAAGTGTGTGAAATGGTGCAGGGGGAATGTTTGGGCAAAGGGTGTAGTGATAACAGGGAAATGTAAGTCTTGACTGTGGGTGACTTTGTAGAGGGTGAGCTGCACCTTGTTATGGATGCCATTGTTTCCTAGCCCATTCATTCCTTTTATTCTGTCTTATTGCCTTTTCTTTTCAAGTGAATAGTTGTGGGACACTGTCCTGGTGTGGTGACCAGTGGTGACAACGTTACCGACAAACACTTCACATAAATGAGAAGGATGGCTCGTGATGAGACCCCCTTTCTCTTGGCTATGCCACCAAGAGCCACTACCCTGGTTTGGTGACCAGATAGATTGTAGTGTCATACCGCTACATGCCCATGGACCTAATAAGTCGACTCATGATGAGACCTCCCATCCACCAACTAGACCTTACTGAGAATCCTTTTATTGCTTTCTCGGGAATCCCTGGGCGAAGCATCTCAAAGGTTTTATTTTGGCTTTTAACTCTTGCCAGCTACTTTAACCCTCTGGGCCTTTAGCCCTTTCTTCCCACAAGGCAAGGTACAAGCCTTTCTAGTGTGGCAAACCCAATGCCCAAACCAAGGTAGAGAAAAATGAGATGGATAATGATGAAAAATGGGAAGTATGGAAGGAATGGACGATGACCTTTCATAGACTCACCTAGTGGTAACTCATGCTAAAGGGAACCAACTTACTAGGGCATTCTGTCACCCCCCTCAGGTATGAACAAGTTAAAGAGCATAATTTCCAAGCAAACATTATGAAATAAAGGAGATTTCAGTGCAACACATTCAAGTACTTCGAAAATCAGAGTGACACATGCCATGATACCCAGACTCATTACCTCATGGAGCAAGACTCGTTGCTACTTCAGGACCAGGGAGGTGGGATGGATGTTGCTGCTATTGATAGGGGGGATGCACTAAAGAAAAGATGGGCCCTCCGAGGCCAAGCTCAAGTGGTATGGCTCTCGGTACTCCATGTCTAGGACTTGTGGGCCTTGAGACATAATCTCCTTAGTTATGCCTAGGATAGGGGATAACACAACCCTGATGGTTGTAGATTTTGTTTAGTTATAGCTCCAAGGAAACTAAGCAAACCAAGACACCCTAGAGGTTTTGGCAACCTGAAAGAATCAAGAAAATATTCCAACTTGCACAATATTAATATCTCTCTAAATCACGTTTACCAATGCAAACAATTTATTTCTACAATGCAAACTTCAGAGTAGTTCATTTAAAATTTGGGTGAATGGAGTCTTGAAAGCATGAGTTAGATCAACAAAATCCCTAGGGGTGTAAATCCTCTTACTCCCTAGGGTATGCAAATCAAACTAAGGTATGTCTAGGAGGGTGTACGCCCTTGAACTCCTCCTAGCAACCTTGCAATAAAAGACTTGTAAACTAGCGAATGAGATGAAGCTTAATGGAGGGTTTATGCACTTATACTCCTCCTAGGGTTTCAACCAACAATAATCATGAAACAAGCATGAAGAACTAATAATTGCAGATTTTCCTTACCAATTCCAAGAGAGATGCAAGATCAATCCCTAGTTTCACCAAGCAATTAACATTCATAAGCAAGAAAAGAAGTCTCCAAGAGGTGCGCACCAGCTTAGCTCAACCATTCACCAACAGATATCACCAAAAGTCATTTGCACAAGAGAGAGATACTAAATTGCCCAAGTAGGGCACAAATTTCAGCTACTAGTCTTCTCACAATGGGAGAGCTGTGATCAAAATGAAATAGAAATGATCTCTATTTATTCAAATCCTACTAAAAGTGTTTGTCCACTTAATTTTAGGGTAAACCACAAAGTAAGTGGTCAACAACCCTTACTTTGCCCCTTTACATTATAAAATTCAAATTTAACTTTAAAAATGCACATAAGAAAACCCTAAAGTGATGTCATCCCTCTTCTACGGTGATGTTTTGGCATCAAGAGAAGGACGTTGGGCTTGGAGATGACACGTTGGGCCTCCAAAAGCCTTCTCCTCAAGCATTATGATCTTCAAGGTAACCCCCTTCATCCAAAGATTCCAAGTGTCAAGCAACAACAATACCACCACCACAACCCTAGCCCTAGGGTGACATCAACCTCCTTAGAAGTGATGTTTTAGCCTCAAGAGCAAATCATTGGGCTAGAAAAGGGCTGGGCTAGGTCCTCCATGGCGTCTCCTCATGCCTCCAAAGGCTAAGATCATCGCAGAATACATGGGCCATGGAATCCAACCTGTGGGCTTCAAGCCCCAAGGAAGCTCAAGCTGGGCTTGTCCTTCCTAAACTGTCCATCAACTAGGCCTTGCAAAGACAATGAATACGCCCTCCAAGGATCTCAAGTCAAATGTATCATGATGAGTAAATCAAGTCAAATAAAAGAGCCATCTAAGCATGTACATCCAAACCACCTCATCAAATAAACAAGTGCTCAAAGATCCTATGCAATTTGCCAAGTTTAGGTATGGGAGGGTTGACAAAGTGACCTATTGGGTGAATCGTACCTCAAGTTTAGGAGTGTTTCCCAAATGGGCCCCTCTCTAAGACATGTGGACAAGAATAGGGTTCATGACATACAAGGGATCATAGTATCTCATTTATGGGTGCCTTTGTAGAGGGTGTGCTGCACCTTCTTTTAAATGCAACCTTTTTCTAAGCCTTTTTATTGCCTTTTGTCTTTTAAAGATGTTTCCAAGTTGAAGCCAAGGTGGGGCTTCTACCTAAGCATGAAAAACAATGCCCAACTTGACTCTACTTTGGTCACATCATGTTTCCCCAAGTTGAAGTCATGTGTGGGGCTTCTACCTAATCATGAAAAACAGTGCCCACACATGGTCCATCTTAGTTGGCATTTTTGTATTAGTTATTTTTCATGGGTGCCATCAATTTGTTATGAGAGACATTTCGTTGTCCTCGGGATCCTTGGGCGAGCATCTAGAAGGTTCATGATTGGATTTTATCTTTTGCTAGCTATAAGCCTCTAGGCCTTCAGCTCCTTCTTCCCATGAAATGAGGGACAATCCCTTCTTGGGTTAGTATACCCGAAAATCCCAAAAGGTAAGGAGATGAGGGGATGAAGTGTGGAAAGTGACAAGTATGGTCAGGAATGGTACGATGACTCGTCAGGAGGACCTCCCAATAGTAAACCTATCCCTAAGGGTGACCCCCTTACCAGGGTGCAATGTCAATCACCAAAGTGAAACAGGGCAAAGAGCATAATGTCCATGCAAGCATTACATAATCAAAAGCAGTTATAGATGCAACAAACTCAAATGCCTCAAATATTGAATTGACACTCACCATGATACCTGGCTTGTACCTCATGGAGCAAGATGCAATGTCTTCGGGAAGCCAACTGATGTGGTGGATACCGTCGTGATGAACTTGGAACTATGGTGGCGAGGTGGGTCCCTGTTTGTGCAAGTGGACACTGTTGGTCAAGCTGTCTCTCGGTACTCTATGTTTGCAGCCTGAGGGCCTCGAGACATCATCTCCTTTGTTATCGCTAGGAATTGGTGATAACACTCTACATATTTCTCTATGGAAACAAAAATCCCAAGGCATCTTCACAATTCTCGAGGCATCTTCACAACTCTCAAGGTAGTTCACAACTGTCGAGGGAACTTCACAACTCTCGAGTCACTGATCACAACACCATATGGAGTTTGGGGCTATTTTTCATGCATTTGGACCTCTCATGCCATGCCACGTCTTAGATCTTGGAGCGCTCAACTTGTTCACACATTTGGAGGCACATGTCACATAGTTTGATGGGTTGACCACCTTGGAGGATGCTTTTCCTAGTTGTTGGGTCTCCTATTTGGAATGCATGGACCTCCCTTGACTTGAAGACATGGTTGACATGATTTGAGGAGGAGTTCATCCCTTAAAGACCTCCCTTCGAGACGTTGGAGATGATTTTGGTGAGCCTCCGCCTCTTTTGAGCCTCCCACATGCCAAACTTGTGGATCTCCCTCATCTTGAGCATAATCGTTGGCGTATTTGGTGGATCTATCTTCATTGGAGAGGTATCTTTAGGAGGTTACCTTACAATATGGAGGGATGTTGGGCTGGTTATTGCCTAATCCACACCTCGGGTCACGTGGAAGAAAACTTCAATCCAATAGGTGTGGCCTTGGGGGCAAGTTTCGAGTCGGGTAGCTGTCATCTGACACTCTATTCTTCCGTCTAGGCTAACTTCCAGCGAAGCCAAGAGGGGTAGTCCCTAATAAAAGAAACTAAGGCTTATTAGAACTAAGCACAATATAAATCTAGGAGTTAAACGAAGCAAAAGTAAAAACAACTAATCTAGCAACATATGATAAAAAGATAATTGCTTATACCAATGATTCCAAGTAACTGAAATACTTAAAGGGAAATGATAATAACCAATTGATAATACTTGAAAGTAAATGTGAGTACTTGAAAAGGAAATGAAAGCACTTGGTGATAAGCAAAATGAAAAGGTAGACAATTGCCAATAATGTAAAGTGTTGTTGCGAGATGTGTTGCAATGTTCTTGGTGATTTTTATTATTAAAGGATGACTTGTTGAATCAGTGGGTTAATTTAGTGTAGTGGACCGATATGGTGAGTGCACTTGTGCATGCAAGATTGTAAGTGTGAAAAAATTAAAATCTAATCTATGATTTGGCCCCTTAACAATTATCCCTCAAATCGGTACACACAAGTCTGCAGGACTTCCAACGAGGGGAGACTAGGCCTCAAAGTTTCCCCCTGAAGTCGCATGCAATCCCACAAGTATTTGTTCCTTTGAGCAATAATGAAAAACAAATTGTCCTAGTTAAACTTCTCCACAATACTCTGTTTCGTTGCCGATTGCATCACAGATCAAGCAAAGTTCGCAATGGGCAAGAGCATACTAAGGCCCTGAGGGGGAAGGTTCTTTATTTTGCAAAAAGGAAATAATTGAAATAAATTGCAAAATTGAAATCTAAACTAACTAATCTAGAAATTGAAACTAGACTAATGTTTTGCGGTGCTTGGGTTTATTTTAGCTTGCAAAATGAGAATAAGTAAAGGAAAGAGGTAGTTTCCCCTAGGGGCTAGGGGGATGGCAGGCTTAGTGGGCTATCCCACTCTTTCTTTTTGGTTACAAATCTTTGGAAGAATGTTTGTGGTCCTGTTATAACTCAAGGCCAACAAACTTGCAAATTTATTGTAGAAAAAATAGATTGGAAGAAGGTTAGATGCCTTGGGTGGCCTTAGATGGTTCGGATCCTCGAAATTTGGGTAGAGTTTCTCCTTGGCTGTTCGCTAAACCTGCAAAAACAGCAATTTGAAGTGGAAGAAAGTTGCCCAAAATTTATTTGGGACAACCTACCAAAGATTTTAGACTTTATGTAGAAAAATACCGAAAGAAAGCTTAAAGAAAGTTAGCAAGGTTTGACTAAGAAAGCAAGCAAAAGAAAGCAAAAGCAAGCCTTTTTAGTGGCTTTTTGTTTTCTGTTCGGGACAACAAACAAAGAGGCACTAAGATTGCCAAATATGAAACTGAAAGCTTAAAAGATAAACCTTTTTAGATTTAACTATGAAAATTGCTTAAAAGATAAATCTTTTAAATGATAGATCTAGCTTTAGATAACGAAGTGAAATGGAAATCTAGATCTAACTTGCATGCATGCAAGGAAAGTAACGAATTTTTTTTAGATTTTGGGAAGGAGAGAGAGAGATAAGCTTGATAGCTTGGAACCCTTGGGCAATGGGGTCTCTTGACACAATGATGACGAACTATGTCTTTAGAATCCTGGAGTTGTGGAAGATGGAAGCTAGCTCAACCACCTCTCTAAACAATGCAATCCTGTATGCTTCAAATACTTGCAAAAAATTGTTAACTTCTTGGTGTTACCTACAAGAGAAACTCGAAGAGCATGTTAGTTAACCGAAACCTGCATGTACATAAAAACTTCTCAAATAGACAAACAATAGGATTGAAAAAGAAAACAAGCTTAATAATCCTATCCTATTGGGTGTCAACACCCCTTCAAAGGCCAAACTAACAATTAAAATAAACAAGAAATTAAAACATCACCTCATAAGATTAAATCACATGACAATGACCATTCACACAATAGCACAGGCCACCTTTGACCTCCAAAGCCTTTTATTCCAATAGCAAAAGTGTTACAATGACAATACAACTACAAACTTCACCAAAACTCTCATTAGCTAAAGAGTGAGGGGTGAGCTTCATTATGTACAAAAATGGTCATAGATCCCAATGAGGGAGGGTGCAAATCCTAAGAGAGATTGAGACATGTGTGGGGTAGGATCCACGCCACCTCTCAGCAAAGGTGAGATAACTCACCATATGTGAGTGAGAAGGTGCCAAGTTGCAAGAGGGAGGTGCACACCTTCCTTGGGATTGGCACCCTCAAGGAGAGTGTGCCACCTCCCAAGCGCTGGCACACCTCCACATTGGGATCTCTACCATCTGTTGATAACTCATTACTTAACTCTTCCACAACTCCCTTTTACTCTCTCTTAACTCACCTCAAGTGCCAACAACTAGCTGTGAGGGTGGGTTAGACTGGAGAGAAGCCAAAACATGTTTCCGACATGTTTCCTTATTAATAGGGATGCTGATTTATTTGTCTTTCTGCACCTTTTTCGAGTGAAATTGACTTTTTAATTAGTATAAGTCAAAAATTTCTCTCGAAAAGGGGGTACAAGGGTGTAAGGGGTATTATGGGTTAGAAAACAATACCCCCCCAAGGCATATAATGCCTCCTAGTACCACTTATTTAATATTACATCAATTTACAAAGTAAAATCTCGTTTTATGGGAAATTTGAGGACTTACTAAAATAATAAAAAAATCCCAAAGGAAACTAATGCATGTCCATAAGACTCTAGATAAATGACTAGCATGGTAATATACATTAGACACTAGACTCAGACAACACACACTAAGGCCTAACCATTAGTACACACTCCAGCTTTGGAGGTTGTGAGTGAAAAAACTTAGAAATTATAAGTCGCTCAAAAGCAAGATATAATTAACAAGTGAAAAAAAACACTCTAGAGTATGCATTGATGATCAAGTCTTAGGGAGTTGAGTCTTTTACATAAGAAAGACCTCATGCTAGCTCATTTTATTACAATTCCCCCATAGGTATAGATCATACATAAAAGAAAGAAGAAGAAGAGAATTTTGAAGGGGCCATGTTATCCCCATTTTGTGGGATAACTAAGGAGATGATGTCTCGAGGCCCTTAGGTTGCAGATATGGAGTGCTAAGAGACCACATGACTAGCAGTGTCCACTTGCACATATGTGTTATCACGCAGTTTGTAGTTAGGATAATGGCTTGATTGAAAGAGGTCAAACTGGCGTAATTGAACCAATCCCACCGATTGTCACCTCGATGGGAAGGTTCTTTCTATTTAGGGAGGTAAGGCCTAGGGGAGACGTCCCCGGTGACCTAGGGTTTTGAGAAGGCAAAAGGGTTTAACAAGGCTAAGTGATAATAATACCCCTCCCAAGTCACCACCTGATCAGAAAGTCCGACTTCTAGCCAATAAAGATAACCGAAAGTAATAATCAACAAGAGTACCTGCCCGAGACACAACAACAAGAAACTATATGTGCAAGCTTGCTTGCTGGTTAGTACTTCATATAATCAATGATCTTTCTGATAATAAGCAATTGAGCATTAGTTGATGAAGTAAATCAATGTCTACAAGATAGCAATGATTACAATATATATATTACTTCTCACTGAATGCTAAAGGCAGTTCTCAATAAACAATGGCAATTAATCATTAATATAACAATACTTGAAGCAATGCTTTAGCTAATCATTCAATTGCTTAAAGACAAATAGATGCTGCACTTAGGTGTTTATGGCACAAAAAAGGATGTCGGCAACACTAGGGTTAGTAGAATTAGTCTAGGCTAGGGTTACTATGGTTAGGGTTTGTTCAAAAGTATTGGAAGTTTGTAGGATCAAGTTACTCAACACATGTGGCCTTAGATCAATGCGTTCCTAGAGTATATGGAGTCAAAAAGAGGATGCAAAAGCTGAAGGATCAAGTGATAGTGGTAAAACTAAGGACAAGAGAGTTAAACCTTGAGGTGTTGTTATGGCAAGGCCTCAAGGATGAAACCCTAGGGGAGAGACACTCACTTTGGTGTAGAAAACCTAGGCCTCAGTGTTCTCTCCTCCTTCCTTAGCTTAATAGCAACGACTAGCTTGAATAATGGTTGATAAGAGGTAAGACAAGAGGGTTTGTAAGCAACGTGTTGCTAAAGCAAGGCTTTACTAGGAAAACCCTAAGGAAAATTGGCTCACCAAGGTGTAGGGGAACTAGGCCTTGGTGCTTTTTCTCCTTCTTAGCTCAACAAATAAAAAAAAAAACGGCTAGCAAGAAGAAGAAGATGGATGGAGTGTTGCTATGGCAAGGCTCTATCCTCTTCAACAAATCAAATGGCTAGAAAGAAATAATAGAGTGTTGCTAAAGCAAGACTCTATCTCACTTCAACAAATAAAGTGGCTTAAAATCTTAATAGGGACATGAGACAAGGACCTTCAATGTGTGCTTGTCACCTAGGGTTTGATTCAACAAATTATAATAATAAATGCAAGAAAACAACACTACAACCATTCAATCAATAAGTTTTGCAGAAATTCACTTACATTTAACCAAGAAATTACATAGCAAAACCGTAGTTGTAATACCTTCCACCAAGAGAAATGCCAAAATGCCAAGAAAAAGTCTTCCTTCAACAAGTGCGCCTCACAATTTCAGCCAATAACTCCAAAGATACCGCAAATTTCAGACCTCACTAATGAGTGAGTGAAAGATGATGGTAAAATGAATGTGAAAACCCTCAATATATAGTGTACCAATGACCTTAATTACATTTTAGGTCATTAAAAGGCCGACAAGGCCAAAATACCAAAATCATACTGTTTTACATTAAATGTTTAAATTAAAACCCTAATCAAGCAATAGAGAGACGTCAT
>ML837257.1:78634-94392 GCA_009831015.1 Picea engelmannii | reverse complement strand
ATCTCGAGGTTTTATTCTCAGGATTTTATTGTCAGCTTCTTTTACCCCCAAGGCCTTTAGCCCATTCTTCCCATAAGGTAAGGTACAACCCCTAAATGATTGGCTAAACCTATGCCCAGACCAATGTAACGGGATGGGTGAGCGGGAAATAAGATGGAAAGTGGTACGTATGACGAGAACAGACGATGGCTTTTCAGAAATCCCCCCATTGCAATTCAAAACCTATGGACACAAGCTTGCTAGGGCATCTTGTCATTCCCCCCAGACATGGTCAAGTGGACAAGCATAAGATCCAAGCACCCGTTAGAAACAAAGGAATCAAATGCACATATTCAAAGGTTTTGAGGATCAGAGTGACACATACCATGATACCCAGACTCATTACCTCATGGAGCAAGAACCATCTCTGATGCAGGACCAAGCTGAAGGTGATGGATGTTGTTGACAAAGTGGAGGCGTTGAAAGGGAGAAAAGATGGGCCCTCCAGGGCCATGCTCAAGTCGATCTGGCTCTCGGTACTCCATGTCTAGGACTTGTGGGCCTCGAGACATTATCTCCTAGTTATCCCTGAAAGTGGGGGATAACAATACGGAAGCCCGCTCTTTCACCACAGTTTGGATCCATTGTCAGCGCATCCACCACACCAACTAGCTTCTGGACAACACATGGTTCTTGCTCCATGCGGTACAAGTCAGGTATTGTGGCAGGTAATCACCCTAATATTTGAGGCATTTAAACATGTTGTATTTAAGCTGCTTTTGATTATAGGACGCTTGCTTGGACATTATGCTTTTGACCCTGTTTCACCTTGGTGAGTGTCATAGATTTCCTAGTGAGTGGCCAACCTTTGGAAAAGCTTTGTGACTGGGGGTCCCTTGAGGGGTTATTATACCATTCTCGACCATGCTTACCACTTTCTGCTCATTACACTCCCATCATATTGCCCTCTTCTAGGCACTTTGATTTTTGCGACCCAAGAAGGGCATGTACCTCATTTCATGGGAAGAAGGAGCTGAAGGCCCAAGGGGATGGTTGCTAGCAAAAGATAAGAGCCTAAAATATAAACCTTCTAGATGCTTGCCCAGTCAGGTCTTGAGAACGATGAACTGCTTCTATTGAAAGAATTGAAGACCTGCACAATATCAAACACATAATAAATATCCCACTTGAATATAAGACTAACACAAATGCGTTACAACGCTTTACATGGTTACCCCTATGGCACTTTGTGGACCTCTTTGTTCAAATGACATTGTGTCACTTCCCCCCAAGCTAATCGATTCACTGTTGGGAGTGCAGACGTGTTTGGATCATTGATTAATTGATAAATGGCAATAAATAGGCTTGGAAAAAGGTTGCATTGAGGAAGAAGGTGCAACACACCCCCTACAAAGGCACCCATAAATGAGATAATACAAGCCCTTGTATGTCATGAAACTCATTAACCTATGAAGTCTAACCCCCTATCCACCTCATCATCCAATACATGACCTTGAAGGGGCATCCTTGGGAGCATCCCCTACTTGAGGGTTTTTGGTCTACTCAATAGGACTTTTATTGCACCCCTCCCATACCTAAACTTGGCCAATTGTATAGGGTCTTGGAGCATTTGTTTAATTTGATGAGGTAGTTTTGATGCACATGTTTAGGTGCCTTGTTTATTAGATGTGGTTTTCACTTGCCATGATATTTTGACTTGAGATCCTTGGAGGGCGTATTTATTTGTTTTGTAGGACTTCGTTTGGTGGATGGTTTTGGAGGAACAAGCCTAGCTTGGGCTTCCATGGGGCTTGAAGCCCACAGGTTGGATGCCAAGGGCCCACATGTTGGATCATGATGACTTGCCTTTGGAGGCCTAGAAGACACCTTGGAAGATATGGCCTAGCCCTCACATGCCAAACGACTTGCCCAGGAGGGGAAAATGTCACTTCTTGAGGCTTGACGTCACCTAGGGCTATGGTTTGTGGTGATGGAGTTGTTGCGCATTGACACTTGGCATGATTTGACAGGAGGAGACATGGATTGACCTTGGCACATGAAGAGGAGGCTCTAGGAGCTCCAACGACCTCTACTTTCTTCTCCAATGACTTGCCCCAAATGTCAAAACGTCCCCTAAAAGGGTGATGTCATCTTTCTTTAGGGTTGCTAATGTGCAAAAGTGAAAATTGAATATTATTATTTGTGTAAAGTGGTAAGATAAGGGTTGTTGACCCCTTATCTTATGTTTTACCCTAATTAAGTGGACAAACTATGTTTTAGACATTTTGTATAAATAGAGATCATGTGAATCTCATATCATAACATAACTTTCCCATTGGGAGAAGTACTTGGTTGAAATTTGCACCCTCCTTGGGCAACTTTCTCTCTCTTGTGCTTTTTTGTCTTGGTTTCTTTATGCTATTGGTGGAAGTAGTGCGCTACCCTTCTTGGAGGTTTCCTTTGGCATGTGTGGTGGATTTCTCTTGGTAAGAGGAAGTTTATCTTGTCATCTCTTGAGCTAGTTAAAGGTTTATCTTGTTGATACTTCATTGTTTAGTCACAAGTTTGGTTTGCTAGATATCTTGGGGAGTATAAGGATTTACAACCCCACCATTATCTATAATTTTGTCCACAAATTATTTGTTGCGTAAGGTTTTACTAGGAGAAGTAAAAGGGTTTACACCCTCCTTGTATCTCCTAGCTTACCATTTGCTTGCCTTTGGGAGTAAGAAGGTTTACACCCGCAAGGACATAGCATTGTTTAGTTCTTTATTTACTTGACTCCATAACCCAATAGCTGAAGGCACTAGTATAATTGCATTGAAGAAATAAAATATTGCATTGGTTAACGTGGAATTTTCTAATTTGAAGGTTGTCTAAGTTGGAATCAATTCTTTGCTCTATAGGATTGATTGAGCCACTAGGGCATCATCTTTGCCTAAGTATTTCTTGCTGCTATTACTAAACTTCATCTACAACCATTAGGGCTGCAGAAACCCTAACACTTTTTCATTTATAACTTGCTTTTCAACCATCAGAATTTGCTAAGAGTTTGCAACTTTGGGGTGGATTCTTTGTGAGTTTTGGTGGTTAGATTTACTGCTGTAACAACTAGTTTTCTATAGCCATAAGGCTGCAAAATATCTCTGCAAACATCTTTTATTACAACCTTGTTTCATTGCTAAAGTCTTGTGCTCTCATAATTGAATATCACTAGTGTTTATCTAACTTATCTCTAGCATCTTTGATTGGAGTTCTAGCAATTGTTTGGCAGCTTTAATACTTATTTCTTTGCTGATATACATTTGTGTTTACTGCTGCAATTAGCTTAACTTGCTTGTCCTCCTAACATTATACACATATACACAGATACAACATCCTTTGCAGTTGTTCTTATCTCTTGGCAACCATTGGCTACCACTAAGGCACTTTCCCAAGCCAATCTGCATCTTCTACCTTGAACTATAGGGGGACCTTCGTTCATCACCTCATTTTTCATCTTATTTCCCCCTAGGGTCACCAGGATTCCCCCCTTGATTTGATTACATCATCTCTAAAGTGACGGGAATACCTGCCTAAGGTGACAATGGGTAGGTGTTCTCAAAGTTGTCGCCATTTGGTGGTTGGGTTGGGCTTTGCCGAACCTACAACTTGTGTGATAACATGCCATAAGGCCCGATTGGACTTTTGAGCTCTAATTTTGAACAAATTACTTGTTTAGTCTTTGTGGATCATCGTCAGTCCTGCCTGGTGGAACTAGGGAGGTAACACGACCCCTTGACTTCACGTTGACCATTTTGGAGAAATATTGTACATGTGGCACATCTGCCTTTGTATTTTATGTATTATTTGACTTAGTTTTCATAGTTAGTTGGAATACATGTCTATTGTGAGATGTCCTAGGTTAGTTCTAAGGATATGAAAACATTATTGTAATAAGAGGGATGTTGAAGCCTCCTCTATTAAAGATCCTCCCCCTCACACTTCTAGTCGTTGTTGTTGCCATTTTTGAGAATGCAATTTTGTTGAATATCTACCTATTGCGGTGTTGGTGTTAATTCTTGAAGCTCCTCTATATTGGCTTTCTATTTTGGTGCATAAAGGTTGATTATGAATGTTCAAGACTACTACAAGCTAGCAAGTCGATCCATTGAAGGGTAAGGCTACCACTTGGAAGGAAGACGCTTTGGGGTAACTCCTCTCCTTCTTCCTTTGCTAGTTTGATAATTACTTAATTCCTTGCTTTGTCTATTGTTTGGAACCCTAGCAAGGGTATTGGTATGTTTATCAAGCTATAGTTGATATTGTTGGTGAAGGTGCTCCCTTGAGGACCCCTTCTAGTAGGGCCTTGGTCTTCATAGTTTATCTTGATTAGATAGGAAACTATTTTTTCCTTTGGGATCTAGTCTCTTGATCCTAAACTTTAATATAAAATAAACCAAATTTGAAGAGGGGTTTTCTTCTTGTCCCCATAAGTCCTAGTTGGAATAAGGCACTTATCTTCTCCCAACAACCAATCAAAATTATAAAATCCAAAATTCCCTTTTCTTTGTTTAGAAAGAAATCTAAGAAAAAACATTGAAAGCCATCAGTTAGATTTCTTTCCTAGTTTAGCATTAAGTTTATTGCTTATTCTATTTTCTAGACTAGATAATGTTAGGGTTTGAGCTTAATTTCTTATCTTGGAACTCTATCAGACAAATTGGCTCCTTAGATTAGTGCTTCTAAAGTTTATTTATCTTTCTTTGGGCTGATTTTGATGTTTATGTAAATCTGGAAATTACATAAGAAAAAGAAAAACCAGATTTACATGAACCCTAAGTCTAGGTTTTATGCATCTAAAGAACATCTAGCACTAAACTTAGCATTTATTTCATTTACTAGAAGGTTGTGGCAAGCTTATTCTTTTTTTCTAATGGTGAAATTCAGCTCTAAATTGGTATTGATTGCATATCTTTCACTTAGAGATTTTCTTGGTATATTGTAAAGCTAATCTTGATAAAACCTACGGGGATTTTACCTTTTATTTCAAGTTCTCTCTCATTTACATTGATATACTTGTTGTGAACTTGATTCTAAGCACTTTTGGGTTATGATTTCATTGGATATCATAAAACATTAGCTAACTATCCGAGACGTCTTCCTTGAAGGTTGAAGTCTATCTCTTCTGTTGTTGTTTCAACATTCTCTAACTTTAAATCTAGAATTCTCTAACAATTTTAACTCTTGTGGTTTTAATTAGCTTGAAGTGGTTTCTTCTCATATTTACTCCTAAATATTATTTTCTTCAGATGTTAATCAAACTAATGCAAATCTGAAGTTATCCTTTCTTGCATACTTTGTAATCAGATTTGGCATTGACCCAAAGCATTGATACTCATAATACCTTAAGTGGATAGTTGCATATTTATGCTATTGTTATTGAGGTGTTATCTTAAAGCATTTAATTACTTACTTGGAATCCTTTTATCTTTACATTGCTATATATTTGTAGGATTCATACATGGAAATAAAACATCAACTCTGATAGATTATTTCACTAAAGAAAATTTACTTAAGCTCTATTAGTAATAGACTAGGGATACCGCTCTTGGCATTTAGGAGCTGGCCAAAAGTGAAGGGGATATTCTACTGAGGTGACAGTGTTTCAATTCCCATCCGTTACCCTAATGTAGCATCCGTGGTTGGACTTTCCACTTTGGTGCTAGTTTAGGTGGTAATAGTGCACATAACCCTTGTTGCTCCCTTGAAGTTTCTGGAGGATAAAAGATTGACATGAAGCGGGGAAAGGTGATATGGATTGAAGCTTGTGTAGGAACATCATAAAGGGTGACCATATGAGAGAACATGGATTGGTGATCTACATTTGGGGGTAGAGTGACATGTCTAGAGAAAAGGGTGCACCAAAAGGTTTTGGAAGAATGGTGAGTACCTCACAAAGCTTGCATCTTAGCAAGGAAAGGAAAGCTCACTTTTTATGGTGGAGGAGGCGATGGTAGGATTATGAAGGTAGGTTTTGTGTAAAAGCGAAGCAAATATGTTTGTGATGGAGTTTACACTCCCTTGTTGAACCGATGGTTGATGGGGAAAAATCCAGGTGTGCGGGTGTGTTGTCAAATGGAATGGTAGTAGGAGTTGAAAGAGCCCTCTTAAATTTTTAAAGGATCGTCACCCTAAAGCATATTTCACAAAGAGGGAAATTGGTTTTCTAATATGAAAAAGCTGCCATTACTAGATTTTTATTACCTAAAAATTCATTTTATTTGGTGCTTGATGTCCATGAATGTTCATAGTTTCAGATATAAATTTTAGGCATTCTTTTGCTTTCCACTACTCTAATTTGAAATGTACACTTTGCCACAGGGTTATGAAGTGTTGAAAAGGATTAGCATTGCAATTGAACAACGAAATAGAGACAAAGTTCTCGAACAACTAAGCAGGTATTGATTATCTCTTAATAGTTAGACTTGTAGTTAATGAACATATCTTGTTTTGAGTAAATATGTGTTGTTTATGATTTTTAGCTGTTAGCTTAAAATCCATATTGAAGGGAATTTTCATTCATGTTTTTTTGAATGCATTGAAATATTCCCAACATTGTCTCGTTCAGCATATTGTGAGAGTGTAAAGGGGTTGTAAGTAAAGGATTCTTAACCATTTGGAAATTACATGCACTTTGAATTAGGATTTGATGTAAGATGCTTATTTTTGATAAAAATAAGACGTGTTGTTGGTTTGCTTTCATGGATAGATGAGGTACTTTCAAAGACAACAACTACTGATGTTACAACTTGTAATGCATTGGGCATATTCCCAAATTGAACAAAAATGGATGTAGCGAAACTTTAGTTAGATCTTATTCATTTTACCCCACAAACCAACATTAAATTTTTTTTAATCAATGTTCTAGCACTGTTTTTGTGGTTTTTGTGCAAAATTATACAAATGGTTGGTATATTGTATTGTGGAAGATCATTAATTATTTGACTAGTCAATTAATCACAACTGCTTGTAGTTGAGGGAAATAATATAAATTGGGAATGTGAAAACTATTTAGTGATTAAGGGATGACACCAAATCATAGTGTAAACTATGGTTCATTGAATAGGAGAATTTATATACAATGCAATAGAAATGTGATATAAGGCATGTTACCCCGGTTGAATTTTTAATGGTTGCTGAAGCACATGTAGTTTCTTTTCAATTTAGCATGAACTTGAACCATAAACAATGCAGCAGTACAATAGCTGCAGTAAACCAAGATCACAAGAGAATAACCATGCACAAGACACCATAAATTTATCACGGGAAAACTTTTCTCAAACAAGGGAAAAACCCAACAATCCTTTGCTATAAAGTCAAGAGAAGATAACCCTCTCACTAGAAAACCTAGCGCACACAATAAGGTGCTCTATGACCAAGAAAGATAGTGCATAGAAGAAGAGCGCACTAAATTACAGCTCTCCAAGTTCTGTCTATGCGTTTTGAGTGAATGAGATGATATGATCCACAATGGGGATCATTCACTAATAAATACAAGTCATAACACATGAATAGATGTGCCTCTTCATTGGCACTGTTGCCGTCCTTATACACATCTGCAAACGTGGACCAAGTCTCAGTCCACTTAGTGTGTCCTTGGAGACACAATGTCTAAGTTCAAGCCCACTGTTACCTCGACTTGAACTTCTTCTGTCTAGGCTTACTCCTAGGGAAGCCAAGGGGAGTAGACCCTAGTTACTACTTGAGTTAAGAGATTATGTCTAGGAGTTAATTTTAATTGGTTAAAGGTCTAGGGGGATCTAGCCTATATGAGAGTCAGCAATGCAAAGTGCAAGATTTCAATGAGAAGCAACCCTTTTCCTAAGTCAACTAAGACTAGTGTTTAATGTTGGGAAAGGGGTCAACTAAGTAAAATGGATTAAGCTTTACAAATGATTACAAATAGATTACAAAAGAAACTTTACAAGATTCTACACTTGATACAAAAGAATTACTTTATACAATTTACAATTGATTTAGATACAACTATCTACACAAATGAATATAAAGAATACTAAAGATACAACAACTATTAACAAGATGAAATAGGCAAGCACTAATTAACTTGACTGATTTGTGCAGGGAAAGAAAAGAGCATTCAAGAGGAGATCGCCACAACACAACAAGCCAACACACCCAGATAATGAAATGCCTCTACAAGATGTGCAACTTCAAGGGTTGGTTTCAATGGCATCAACACACAATTACAAGCCCAAACAAGAAGTGCCTCTACAAGATGTGCAACTTCAAGTAAAAGATCCAACAAAAGAGCCTCCAAGGGCAAGTGATGCGCAACTTCAAAGTAAACTAGTTAGCCATACACAAGAGCTCAATAAAATTGCATGTGAAATAACTTAAATGAAATGCTTGCAAAGTTAAAGAGCATTAAACCATAAAAAAGATTTAGAGATTATACCAAATTAAGGTGGATTAAGTTTTAGGATTGCTTGAGTTGATTAAGTTTAAAGTGTGAATCCTAAAACTATGTGACTTCCCTAGAACTCTCCCTGCTTATACCAAAAAGATTGCTGGGTGCTCAAGAAGTGAGGCAAACAAAGCCACACCCTAGCTCCACAAGTCAATCCGGGAACAAAAGTACTCCACAAGGGGGACACCTAGTGCCGTGAGACCATCCCTGATCTAGCACACCAAGCCAGGACAGTGGCCTTCAACTTGTTCCTTAAAACATGAAAGAAATAAAGAATGGCAAGAATATGGGCTTGGAAAAAGTGCATTGCAAACGAAGGTGCCACACACACTCTACAAAGGCACCCATAAATGAGATAATACGAGCCCTTGTATGCCATAAAACTCATTGACCTATGAATTCTAAATCCTTTTCCACCTCATCATCCATTACATAACCTTGAAAGGTCATCCTTGGGAGCATCCCCTACTTGAGGGTTTTGGTCTGCCCAATAGGACTTTTATGACACCCCTCCCATACTTAAAACTTGGTCAATTGTATAGGGTCTTTGAGCATTTGTTTAATTTGATGAGGTAATTTTGATACCTATGCTTAGGTGTCGTGTTTATTAGATGTGGTTTACACCTGTCATGATATCTTTGGCTTGAGATCTTTGGAGGGCGGATCCTTTTGTTTCGCAGGACCTTGTTGGTGGATAGTTTTGGAGGAACAAACCTAGCTTGGGCTTCCATGGGGCTTGAGGCCTATAGGTTGGACGCCAAGGGCCCACATGCCGGGTCATGATGACTTTCCTTTGGAGGCCTAGAAGACATCATGGATGACCTTACCTAGCCCCTAGTACCGAAACGACTTGCTTAGGAGAGGCAACACATCACTTTTGGAGGGTTGGCGTCATGCTTGAGGGGGTTGGGTGGTGATGGAGGTGTTGTTCATTGACACATGGTACGTTTTGAAGGAAGGAAGGATTTGAATCATAAATAAGCTTGGAGAGATGACAAGTGGCCTTTGGAGGCCTTTCCACTCTTCCCCTACTCCAACGACTTGCACCTAGTGCCAAAACGTATCCCAAGGGATGACGTAATCTTCTTTTAGGGTTACTATAGTTTTAAAGTGAAAATTAGGGTCATTCGATTTTATTTTCCACAAGGAATCTAGATATATGGTTATAATCGTCATATGAGCCTTGAAACCCGAAGCGCAAAAAATAGTAGTGTCTCGCATGTCGCCTGGAAAAATATTATTGGTATCGTGAGTTCGCAAGGATCCCAAATATGTAGTCACCTTTGACATGCAGGCCTCTAAACTGTGACTCCTAAAAATAGTAAGATTGCTAAAAATGACAGTTTTCCCCAAACCTGATGAATATGCCTTTGAAATGAACTCTAATCCCAGGAAAATTTGTCTTTGATCTTTGTGAAAGTTGTCTTTGACTACTAGGTCAATGAAAGCTAGTTGGATTTTAGGCCTCCATTTGTATAGGAAAATCTGGGGGTTAACAGGAACATGACCTAACTATGGGACATGATTGTTCAACCATCGCGACTAGTCAATTTGTATAGGTATGCTGTCCCATGACATCATATTAATCATCTATCTCATATTCATTATTCAATTATATAATTATTATCCTATATGAATTTCGACCTATTGTCCTTATGTTGGATACTCAATTACTAAACTATTATTCATTACATGTGCACTCTACTTGAGGGTATTTCAATCGGACACTTGCTACTATGGAATTAGCCAAATGCCTAGCAACATTAGCAATGACGAATTGAGCCAACCCCTTAGGCTATAATCAATCACTTTCATATTCAATATATAATATTATATATTTCATGGATTATATGGGTTGGTCCATTTTCTTATAATTTAATGATGGCTCATCGTGATTAACATCATAGGTGACAAATTTAGAATCTCGGTTTTTAGAGTAAATTTGAGAGGCAGGTTGCAGACATCTTCATTGTGTTTGAACTTGATAAGTTTCTATTCCAGGACAAATGGTTAGTCTCTGTTATCCCCTATCCTAGGGATAACTAAGGAGATCATGTCTCGAGGCCCACAGGTTCTAGACATGGAGTGCCGAGAGCTGAATGACTTGAGCATGGCCTCAGAGGGCCCTTCTTTTCTTCAGTGCAACCTATTTATCAACAACAACAACATCCATCCCACCAACCTAGTCCTGAAGTAGCAGTAAGTCTTGCTCCATGAGGTAATGAGTTCGGGTGTCATGGTATGTGTCACTCTGATTATTGAAGCACTTGAATATCTTGCACTGAATTCTCCTTCATTTCATAACGTTTGCTTGGAAATTATGCTCTTTAACCTGTTCGTACCTGGAAGGGTGACATGATGCCCTAGCAAGTTGATCTCCCTTTAAGATTGGTTGCCATTGGGTGGGTCTATGAAAGGTGATCGTCCATTCCCTCCATACGTACCACTTTCCATCTTTACTCCTCTCATTTTCCCCTACCTTTGTTCGGGCATTGGGTTTGGCACACTAGGAAGGGTTGTACCTTGCCTTATGGGAAGAAGGGGATAAAGGCCCAGGGGGTAAAAGCAGTAAAAATATTCTTAGTAAGAAAAGGGGATCGATAAGATAAATGAACACTCAAGGTATTAGTTGATGGATGGGAGGTCTCATCATGAGCCGACCTACAATGACCATGGGCATGTAGCGGTATGACACTACCATCTATCTCGTCACCAAACTAGGGTGGTGGCTCTTGGTGGCATAGTCAAGAGAAAGGGGGTCTCATCACGAGCCAACCTTCTTATCTCCGTGAAATGCTTGTGGATAACGCTGTCACCTTTGGTCACCAAGCCAGGACAGTGTCCCTCAACTCTTCGCTTGAAGCATAAAAGAAAAAGATCAAAAGCATTAAAGCTAAGAATAAAAGGAAATGAATGGGATAGGAAACAATGACATCTATGACAAGGTGCAACTCGCCCTCTACAAAGGCACCCAAAGGTAAGATCTATATTTCCCTGTTATCACTGTACCCCATGCGCAAACACTTACCCCACACCACCTCACATGCACTGACATGACCTAGACTGGTTCTCACTTGGGAAACACCCCAAACTGAAGGATGATTAGCCCAATAGGGCACCTTGAGACCTTCTCCAAACTTGACTTGTTAAATTGCATAACGTCTTTGAGCATTTGTTTGGGTAAAGGGGGGTTTGATGCACATGTTTGGGTAATTTGATTATTGGATGTGATTTACATGTTATGATCCCTGTGACTTATGAATCCCTAGAGGGCGTACTTGTTGTTGCATAGGACCTTGCCAGGTGGACAGGGACACGTGGGGGAATGATTAGCTCAGACCGTCATGGGGCTAAGAGCCCACAGATGGATGCTGTGACCTCGACCAGGGGTAGGGAGACATTTGAGACTTGCACCAGGAAGAAAGAAGGATGTTGCACCGGAGACACCCCGACAGACCTAGACCCAGGGGGATCTTGCCTTTCCACTTGGACGTTGACCTTTGGGAGCCCATGACGTCACCTTTGTGACCTTAGACGTCATCCGAAGTCATGGTTTGCACCTTGAGGACAGTTGTGAGCCGATTGGCACGTGTGGGCATCATCCAGGGCCTTTGGAGGCCAAACGTCTTGCTTCTGGAGCCCAACATTTCACCCTAGGGGCTCAACGTCACCTAGAAGGGCAAGACATCACCCTTGGAGATGATTGTTAATTACTTTAATTTATGTAAAAACTGGATTTTTTGATGTAATTTGGCTAGGTCGGCCTTTTTATGACCTAAAATTAATTAAGGGTCATTGATATTGTATAGATAGAGAGAAATTACTCTCATTTTTCATCATCACTCATCACACACTTAGTGTGGACTGAAATTTGCGCCCTCTTTAAGGGCTATTGACTGAAATAACTAGTGCGCAACTTCTCAGAGAGGCTTATCTTGATGCATTTTGGCTATTTTTCATGGTGGAAGATCTTCAACTAGGGTTTGGTTTGATTATTCTTGGTGAAGTAAGTAGAAAATATGCAATTTGTTTATGTTAATGAATGCTTGTGGTAAATTTTACTTGTTTCATGTTTAAGATTATGAAATTGCTTGCTTAAAGCCTAGGAGAGAAACATAAGTTACTTCTTTCTCTCTATAGTCTTCTACTTGTTTAAATTTCTCAAGTGCACCTTGTTTAAGAAGTAGCTACTAGAGCCCTAAAGTGCTAGCTCTCTAGTAGTTCTACTCTACTTGCCTATTGCATACATTATTTCGTTAGTCTAGGGAAGGAAAATTCGCTAGGGCCTAGGATTCCTTGCTCTCTAGGATTTGGATGCTTGAGGCCTTGGGTAGCCAACACCTCCCCCATCCATCCCTTCTCCTTTGACGAAGTATTGTCATTGCGACTTTGCTCCAAGTTTTGCTGCTCCTATTGTTGACTCTGTATGTTGAATTTCTTACTAGTTCAGGCTCATGCATTTAATTTCAATTTTCTGTTTAGCATTTAGTTGAACCTTAAACAAATACAACAACAATAACTAGTTGCATTAAACCAAGATCACAAGAAGAATAACCATGCACAAGAACACAAGAAGTATCCTGGGAAACCCTTCTCAAAGAAAACCCAGCCAATCCTTTGCTATATTCTCAAGAGAAGATCCCCTAGCCATCACCAAACCTAGCACACAAGAGGGTGTTGTAATTCTCATAATTTCAGACCACAAGTTCTGAAATCATGAGATGACACAATAATAAGTGTGTTTCCTCAATGGGGATTCACCTTTATTTATACAAAACTTTTCACATCAAATGATGTGTCTATTGGTACAATAGGGCCAACCTCAATAACTCAGAATATAATTAATAATTACAATATCTTTTACATTAATTATCTTTCACTTTATGGTGGAGCCGACCTGTACCCTTTACATCACAATTAGGGTTATAGGTAAATCTTACTCTCAGACAATATAGTAAGGGATCTCACACACCCACTAGTGCTCAACCACTAGGGGCACATCCACCTGTGCTCAGCCACAGGGACGTCCTACTCAACTGATCTCTATCTTACTGAGTCTCACAGGAGAATCATCTGGAGTACCACATCGTCTCAACCTTCTACACAGAGGAGAACGATACACCCATCACATGGGCACCTTCACCCCTCACAGGGTTACACATCGTTTCATCTCAAATGACACACCCATCTCATGGGCATTCTCACCCACATAGGGGCGCACACATCGACACACCCATCTCATGGGCATTCTCACCCCACACAGGGGCACACAACGTTCCATCTTAGTCTCAGAGAGGAACGACACACCCATCTCACGGGCACACCCAACTCATGGGCTCTCTCACAGGCCGACTCACTCAGTCTGTGTCCTGGAGGATGTCTCACGAAGCTGTAATCATCAACACCATAAGCCCTAAAAGGCACTAGTCTACCCATTATAGTGAATGATTGATCAAACAAACACTGAAACCTTTCTCCTTGAAGCTTTTACTAACCTTTACTAACCCTAAACTAGACTAATTCCTCATCTAACTTGATGATGTTACAAAGGATTGCTACAACCATTTAAGTGCAACAAATTCTATGCAAAAATGACATATTATGCTAGCTAGACATTGCCAAAATTGCTTGTGACAACTTATTATCATTCTGGTAGGTTAAAGCTATTCCTTCTTGTCTTTTTCAAGCATTTTCAAGGCATAATTCTTGTGGCTGTTATAAAATACTAATTGCTGTTATAAACTGTTACATTGCTGCAAATTCATATCAGCTAGCTTATTTTTTTAAAGGTTCATGGTCTTATGAAGCACTAACATCATTTAGTACTTGAAAGCTGCTATATTTTTCCTTTGTTGTCTTGTTCTGGGCAGGTAGGCCATATATTCACTTTGCTTCATCCCTTAAAGACCTAGAGAACCTTTTGATTTGAGTGACCAATGAGAGGGGGAATTTCTTGCACCCTTGCCTTAGTCTTATCAACACTTTAGGACACCGGGGACATCTCCCATGGGGTAACTTTGATATACTCCTTAATACAAAGGGGTTTCCTATTAAGGTGACAGTGATAGGTCACCCCCTGTTACGCCAATCTTGCATCCACTTGCCTTGGGCTTTGGGCAAGTATAGATTGTGCGATAACAGTCTCCATATGGTCAATGATGGAGGGTATTAAAGTTAGATTATTACAATGGTTATATGTTAGTTATACTTTATCTGTATTTTAGGTTAATAAAGTACCTTACGTTAATAAAGTCATATTCCATAGGTAGCATAGATTAAACATTTTATTAGTTTAAAAGTATGTAAATATGGACAATCCCTCACTTAATGAGCCCACATAAAAGATTTGTTTGGAATATGAAGTTAGCTATTCGAATGGTTCTCTCTCTTTTGTTGGTGTACTTGTCTTTGCTATTGTTGTATGGATTTGCTAAGAAAAGGAGCATGCATGAAAATCCACTTGAGCATGTTATGTAGAATTATTTTGACAACTAAATCTTCTTCTTGATGAAAATTGATTTAGAATCAATTTCAAAATTTAGAATAAATGTATCAATTTTTATATATGTCATGTCATGTCTTGTGACTAACTCTATTGTATCCACAATTTTAAAAAAGAAGATGTATGGATGTCCACGCGTATATTTGTATCTATATCACTATTTGTATCCTAATAACTTAACTCTCGTACTTTTTTCTGTCCATTTGCCTTATCTTGTTCATAATGTGTTTTATTAGTGAATGGAATATTCTAATCTGATCAAAAGATGCATATAGTATTTTAAAGATTGAGATCAAATTTTTCTTGGAATCAGTTTACTTCGTCTTCTTGCAGTGAATTCTACACAGTGGTTCCGCATGATTTTGGCTTCAAAAAAATGCGTATGTATCCAATTCTTTTTTCTTTCAATTTTAGGCATATATTCTTACTGGATTATATGTGCTTATTGCCTAGAAAAAATGTAAATAAGCCCTTTCGATGTTGGGCTTTGTCCTAGTTGTTCATTCAGCTCATGATTTCTTGGTAGTGAGACATAGAACTTAGCAATTATGCCATATAATTGTCTGTGAGTTTTTTATTGGTTGATTTTGAGCTAGTTTGGATATTTGATATGGACTCATTGCTACGAGTGGTCAAATTGGGTGATGTTTGATACTTGTGAGTTTTAAGCTGTCTTGTTTCTACTAATTTCGTTGCATTATTTCAGGTGGATTCATCATCGACACCCCTCAAAAATTGAAGCAGAAACTAGAAATGGTATTCTCTCAATATTGCTCAGTTTTGTACTGTTTCTCTTTCATCCTAAAT
>ML837257.1:63097-78534 GCA_009831015.1 Picea engelmannii | reverse complement strand
TTGAAGTTTCTGGAGGATAAAAGATTGACATGAAGCGGGGAAAGGTGATATGGATTGAAGCTTGTGTAGGAACATCATAAAGGGTGACCATATGAGAGAACATGGATTGGTGATCTACATTTGGGGGTAGAGTGACATGTCTAGAGAAAAGGGTGCACCAAAAGGTTTTGGAAGAATGGTGAGTACCTCACAAAGCTTGCATCTTAGCAAGGAAAGGAAAGCTCACTTTTTATGGTGGAGGAGGCGATGGTAGGATTATGAAGGTAGGTTTTGTGTAAAAGCGAAGCAAATATGTTTGTGATGGAGTTTACACTCCCTTGTTGAACCGATGGTTGATGGGGAAAAATCCAGGTGTGCGGGTGTGTTGTCAAATGGAATGGTAGTAGGAGTTGAAAGAGCCCTCTTAAATTTTTAAAGGATCGTCACCCTAAAGCATATTTCACAAAGAGGGAAATTGGTTTTCTAATATGAAAAAGCTGCCATTACTAGATTTTTATTACCTAAAAATTCATTTTATTTGGTGCTTGATGTCCATGAATGTTCATAGTTTCAGATATAAATTTTAGGCATTCTTTTGCTTTCCACTACTCTAATTTGAAATGTACACTTTGCCACAGGGTTATGAAGTGTTGAAAAGGATTAGCATTGCAATTGAACAACGAAATAGAGACAAAGTTCTCGAACAACTAAGCAGGTATTGATTATCTCTTAATAGTTAGACTTGTAGTTAATGAACATATCTTGTTTTGAGTAAATATGTGTTGTTTATGATTTTTAGCTGTTAGCTTAAAATCCATATTGAAGGGAATTTTCATTCATGTTTTTTTGAATGCATTGAAATATTCCCAACATTGTCTCGTTCAGCATATTGTGAGAGTGTAAAGGGGTTGTAAGTAAAGGATTCTTAACCATTTGGAAATTACATGCACTTTGAATTAGGATTTGATGTAAGATGCTTATTTTTGATAAAAATAAGACGTGTTGTTGGTTTGCTTTCATGGATAGATGAGGTACTTTCAAAGACAACAACTACTGATGTTACAACTTGTAATGCATTGGGCATATTCCCAAATTGAACAAAAATGGATGTAGCGAAACTTTAGTTAGATCTTATTCATTTTACCCCACAAACCAACATTAAATTTTTTTTAATCAATGTTCTAGCACTGTTTTTGTGGTTTTTGTGCAAAATTATACAAATGGTTGGTATATTGTATTGTGGAAGATCATTAATTATTTGACTAGTCAATTAATCACAACTGCTTGTAGTTGAGGGAAATAATATAAATTGGGAATGTGAAAACTATTTAGTGATTAAGGGATGACACCAAATCATAGTGTAAACTATGGTTCATTGAATAGGAGAATTTATATACAATGCAATAGAAATGTGATATAAGGCATGTTACCCCGGTTGAATTTTTAATGGTTGCTGAAGCACATGTAGTTTCTTTTCAATTTAGCATGAACTTGAACCATAAACAATGCAGCAGTACAATAGCTGCAGTAAACCAAGATCACAAGAGAATAACCATGCACAAGACACCATAAATTTATCACGGGAAAACTTTTCTCAAACAAGGGAAAAACCCAACAATCCTTTGCTATAAAGTCAAGAGAAGATAACCCTCTCACTAGAAAACCTAGCGCACACAATAAGGTGCTCTATGACCAAGAAAGATAGTGCATAGAAGAAGAGCGCACTAAATTACAGCTCTCCAAGTTCTGTCTATGCGTTTTGAGTGAATGAGATGATATGATCCACAATGGGGATCATTCACTAATAAATACAAGTCATAACACATGAATAGATGTGCCTCTTCATTGGCACTGTTGCCGTCCTTATACACATCTGCAAACGTGGACCAAGTCTCAGTCCACTTAGTGTGTCCTTGGAGACACAATGTCTAAGTTCAAGCCCACTGTTACCTCGACTTGAACTTCTTCTGTCTAGGCTTACTCCTAGGGAAGCCAAGGGGAGTAGACCCTAGTTACTACTTGAGTTAAGAGATTATGTCTAGGAGTTAATTTTAATTGGTTAAAGGTCTAGGGGGATCTAGCCTATATGAGAGTCAGCAATGCAAAGTGCAAGATTTCAATGAGAAGCAACCCTTTTCCTAAGTCAACTAAGACTAGTGTTTAATGTTGGGAAAGGGGTCAACTAAGTAAAATGGATTAAGCTTTACAAATGATTACAAATAGATTACAAAAGAAACTTTACAAGATTCTACACTTGATACAAAAGAATTACTTTATACAATTTACAATTGATTTAGATACAACTATCTACACAAATGAATATAAAGAATACTAAAGATACAACAACTATTAACAAGATGAAATAGGCAAGCACTAATTAACTTGACTGATTTGTGCAGGGAAAGAAAAGAGCATTCAAGAGGAGATCGCCACAACACAACAAGCCAACACACCCAGATAATGAAATGCCTCTACAAGATGTGCAACTTCAAGGGTTGGTTTCAATGGCATCAACACACAATTACAAGCCCAAACAAGAAGTGCCTCTACAAGATGTGCAACTTCAAGTAAAAGATCCAACAAAAGAGCCTCCAAGGGCAAGTGATGCGCAACTTCAAAGTAAACTAGTTAGCCATACACAAGAGCTCAATAAAATTGCATGTGAAATAACTTAAATGAAATGCTTGCAAAGTTAAAGAGCATTAAACCATAAAAAAGATTTAGAGATTATACCAAATTAAGGTGGATTAAGTTTTAGGATTGCTTGAGTTGATTAAGTTTAAAGTGTGAATCCTAAAACTATGTGACTTCCCTAGAACTCTCCCTGCTTATACCAAAAAGATTGCTGGGTGCTCAAGAAGTGAGGCAAACAAAGCCACACCCTAGCTCCACAAGTCAATCCGGGAACAAAAGTACTCCACAAGGGGGACACCTAGTGCCGTGAGACCATCCCTGATCTAGCACACCAAGCCAGGACAGTGGCCTTCAACTTGTTCCTTAAAACATGAAAGAAATAAAGAATGGCAAGAATATGGGCTTGGAAAAAGTGCATTGCAAACGAAGGTGCCACACACACTCTACAAAGGCACCCATAAATGAGATAATACGAGCCCTTGTATGCCATAAAACTCATTGACCTATGAATTCTAAATCCTTTTCCACCTCATCATCCATTACATAACCTTGAAAGGTCATCCTTGGGAGCATCCCCTACTTGAGGGTTTTGGTCTGCCCAATAGGACTTTTATGACACCCCTCCCATACTTAAAACTTGGTCAATTGTATAGGGTCTTTGAGCATTTGTTTAATTTGATGAGGTAATTTTGATACCTATGCTTAGGTGTCGTGTTTATTAGATGTGGTTTACACCTGTCATGATATCTTTGGCTTGAGATCTTTGGAGGGCGGATCCTTTTGTTTCGCAGGACCTTGTTGGTGGATAGTTTTGGAGGAACAAACCTAGCTTGGGCTTCCATGGGGCTTGAGGCCTATAGGTTGGACGCCAAGGGCCCACATGCCGGGTCATGATGACTTTCCTTTGGAGGCCTAGAAGACATCATGGATGACCTTACCTAGCCCCTAGTACCGAAACGACTTGCTTAGGAGAGGCAACACATCACTTTTGGAGGGTTGGCGTCATGCTTGAGGGGGTTGGGTGGTGATGGAGGTGTTGTTCATTGACACATGGTACGTTTTGAAGGAAGGAAGGATTTGAATCATAAATAAGCTTGGAGAGATGACAAGTGGCCTTTGGAGGCCTTTCCACTCTTCCCCTACTCCAACGACTTGCACCTAGTGCCAAAACGTATCCCAAGGGATGACGTAATCTTCTTTTAGGGTTACTATAGTTTTAAAGTGAAAATTAGGGTCATTCGATTTTATTTTCCACAAGGAATCTAGATATATGGTTATAATCGTCATATGAGCCTTGAAACCCGAAGCGCAAAAAATAGTAGTGTCTCGCATGTCGCCTGGAAAAATATTATTGGTATCGTGAGTTCGCAAGGATCCCAAATATGTAGTCACCTTTGACATGCAGGCCTCTAAACTGTGACTCCTAAAAATAGTAAGATTGCTAAAAATGACAGTTTTCCCCAAACCTGATGAATATGCCTTTGAAATGAACTCTAATCCCAGGAAAATTTGTCTTTGATCTTTGTGAAAGTTGTCTTTGACTACTAGGTCAATGAAAGCTAGTTGGATTTTAGGCCTCCATTTGTATAGGAAAATCTGGGGGTTAACAGGAACATGACCTAACTATGGGACATGATTGTTCAACCATCGCGACTAGTCAATTTGTATAGGTATGCTGTCCCATGACATCATATTAATCATCTATCTCATATTCATTATTCAATTATATAATTATTATCCTATATGAATTTCGACCTATTGTCCTTATGTTGGATACTCAATTACTAAACTATTATTCATTACATGTGCACTCTACTTGAGGGTATTTCAATCGGACACTTGCTACTATGGAATTAGCCAAATGCCTAGCAACATTAGCAATGACGAATTGAGCCAACCCCTTAGGCTATAATCAATCACTTTCATATTCAATATATAATATTATATATTTCATGGATTATATGGGTTGGTCCATTTTCTTATAATTTAATGATGGCTCATCGTGATTAACATCATAGGTGACAAATTTAGAATCTCGGTTTTTAGAGTAAATTTGAGAGGCAGGTTGCAGACATCTTCATTGTGTTTGAACTTGATAAGTTTCTATTCCAGGACAAATGGTTAGTCTCTGTTATCCCCTATCCTAGGGATAACTAAGGAGATCATGTCTCGAGGCCCACAGGTTCTAGACATGGAGTGCCGAGAGCTGAATGACTTGAGCATGGCCTCAGAGGGCCCTTCTTTTCTTCAGTGCAACCTATTTATCAACAACAACAACATCCATCCCACCAACCTAGTCCTGAAGTAGCAGTAAGTCTTGCTCCATGAGGTAATGAGTTCGGGTGTCATGGTATGTGTCACTCTGATTATTGAAGCACTTGAATATCTTGCACTGAATTCTCCTTCATTTCATAACGTTTGCTTGGAAATTATGCTCTTTAACCTGTTCGTACCTGGAAGGGTGACATGATGCCCTAGCAAGTTGATCTCCCTTTAAGATTGGTTGCCATTGGGTGGGTCTATGAAAGGTGATCGTCCATTCCCTCCATACGTACCACTTTCCATCTTTACTCCTCTCATTTTCCCCTACCTTTGTTCGGGCATTGGGTTTGGCACACTAGGAAGGGTTGTACCTTGCCTTATGGGAAGAAGGGGATAAAGGCCCAGGGGGTAAAAGCAGTAAAAATATTCTTAGTAAGAAAAGGGGATCGATAAGATAAATGAACACTCAAGGTATTAGTTGATGGATGGGAGGTCTCATCATGAGCCGACCTACAATGACCATGGGCATGTAGCGGTATGACACTACCATCTATCTCGTCACCAAACTAGGGTGGTGGCTCTTGGTGGCATAGTCAAGAGAAAGGGGGTCTCATCACGAGCCAACCTTCTTATCTCCGTGAAATGCTTGTGGATAACGCTGTCACCTTTGGTCACCAAGCCAGGACAGTGTCCCTCAACTCTTCGCTTGAAGCATAAAAGAAAAAGATCAAAAGCATTAAAGCTAAGAATAAAAGGAAATGAATGGGATAGGAAACAATGACATCTATGACAAGGTGCAACTCGCCCTCTACAAAGGCACCCAAAGGTAAGATCTATATTTCCCTGTTATCACTGTACCCCATGCGCAAACACTTACCCCACACCACCTCACATGCACTGACATGACCTAGACTGGTTCTCACTTGGGAAACACCCCAAACTGAAGGATGATTAGCCCAATAGGGCACCTTGAGACCTTCTCCAAACTTGACTTGTTAAATTGCATAACGTCTTTGAGCATTTGTTTGGGTAAAGGGGGGTTTGATGCACATGTTTGGGTAATTTGATTATTGGATGTGATTTACATGTTATGATCCCTGTGACTTATGAATCCCTAGAGGGCGTACTTGTTGTTGCATAGGACCTTGCCAGGTGGACAGGGACACGTGGGGGAATGATTAGCTCAGACCGTCATGGGGCTAAGAGCCCACAGATGGATGCTGTGACCTCGACCAGGGGTAGGGAGACATTTGAGACTTGCACCAGGAAGAAAGAAGGATGTTGCACCGGAGACACCCCGACAGACCTAGACCCAGGGGGATCTTGCCTTTCCACTTGGACGTTGACCTTTGGGAGCCCATGACGTCACCTTTGTGACCTTAGACGTCATCCGAAGTCATGGTTTGCACCTTGAGGACAGTTGTGAGCCGATTGGCACGTGTGGGCATCATCCAGGGCCTTTGGAGGCCAAACGTCTTGCTTCTGGAGCCCAACATTTCACCCTAGGGGCTCAACGTCACCTAGAAGGGCAAGACATCACCCTTGGAGATGATTGTTAATTACTTTAATTTATGTAAAAACTGGATTTTTTGATGTAATTTGGCTAGGTCGGCCTTTTTATGACCTAAAATTAATTAAGGGTCATTGATATTGTATAGATAGAGAGAAATTACTCTCATTTTTCATCATCACTCATCACACACTTAGTGTGGACTGAAATTTGCGCCCTCTTTAAGGGCTATTGACTGAAATAACTAGTGCGCAACTTCTCAGAGAGGCTTATCTTGATGCATTTTGGCTATTTTTCATGGTGGAAGATCTTCAACTAGGGTTTGGTTTGATTATTCTTGGTGAAGTAAGTAGAAAATATGCAATTTGTTTATGTTAATGAATGCTTGTGGTAAATTTTACTTGTTTCATGTTTAAGATTATGAAATTGCTTGCTTAAAGCCTAGGAGAGAAACATAAGTTACTTCTTTCTCTCTATAGTCTTCTACTTGTTTAAATTTCTCAAGTGCACCTTGTTTAAGAAGTAGCTACTAGAGCCCTAAAGTGCTAGCTCTCTAGTAGTTCTACTCTACTTGCCTATTGCATACATTATTTCGTTAGTCTAGGGAAGGAAAATTCGCTAGGGCCTAGGATTCCTTGCTCTCTAGGATTTGGATGCTTGAGGCCTTGGGTAGCCAACACCTCCCCCATCCATCCCTTCTCCTTTGACGAAGTATTGTCATTGCGACTTTGCTCCAAGTTTTGCTGCTCCTATTGTTGACTCTGTATGTTGAATTTCTTACTAGTTCAGGCTCATGCATTTAATTTCAATTTTCTGTTTAGCATTTAGTTGAACCTTAAACAAATACAACAACAATAACTAGTTGCATTAAACCAAGATCACAAGAAGAATAACCATGCACAAGAACACAAGAAGTATCCTGGGAAACCCTTCTCAAAGAAAACCCAGCCAATCCTTTGCTATATTCTCAAGAGAAGATCCCCTAGCCATCACCAAACCTAGCACACAAGAGGGTGTTGTAATTCTCATAATTTCAGACCACAAGTTCTGAAATCATGAGATGACACAATAATAAGTGTGTTTCCTCAATGGGGATTCACCTTTATTTATACAAAACTTTTCACATCAAATGATGTGTCTATTGGTACAATAGGGCCAACCTCAATAACTCAGAATATAATTAATAATTACAATATCTTTTACATTAATTATCTTTCACTTTATGGTGGAGCCGACCTGTACCCTTTACATCACAATTAGGGTTATAGGTAAATCTTACTCTCAGACAATATAGTAAGGGATCTCACACACCCACTAGTGCTCAACCACTAGGGGCACATCCACCTGTGCTCAGCCACAGGGACGTCCTACTCAACTGATCTCTATCTTACTGAGTCTCACAGGAGAATCATCTGGAGTACCACATCGTCTCAACCTTCTACACAGAGGAGAACGATACACCCATCACATGGGCACCTTCACCCCTCACAGGGTTACACATCGTTTCATCTCAAATGACACACCCATCTCATGGGCATTCTCACCCACATAGGGGCGCACACATCGACACACCCATCTCATGGGCATTCTCACCCCACACAGGGGCACACAACGTTCCATCTTAGTCTCAGAGAGGAACGACACACCCATCTCACGGGCACACCCAACTCATGGGCTCTCTCACAGGCCGACTCACTCAGTCTGTGTCCTGGAGGATGTCTCACGAAGCTGTAATCATCAACACCATAAGCCCTAAAAGGCACTAGTCTACCCATTATAGTGAATGATTGATCAAACAAACACTGAAACCTTTCTCCTTGAAGCTTTTACTAACCTTTACTAACCCTAAACTAGACTAATTCCTCATCTAACTTGATGATGTTACAAAGGATTGCTACAACCATTTAAGTGCAACAAATTCTATGCAAAAATGACATATTATGCTAGCTAGACATTGCCAAAATTGCTTGTGACAACTTATTATCATTCTGGTAGGTTAAAGCTATTCCTTCTTGTCTTTTTCAAGCATTTTCAAGGCATAATTCTTGTGGCTGTTATAAAATACTAATTGCTGTTATAAACTGTTACATTGCTGCAAATTCATATCAGCTAGCTTATTTTTTTAAAGGTTCATGGTCTTATGAAGCACTAACATCATTTAGTACTTGAAAGCTGCTATATTTTTCCTTTGTTGTCTTGTTCTGGGCAGGTAGGCCATATATTCACTTTGCTTCATCCCTTAAAGACCTAGAGAACCTTTTGATTTGAGTGACCAATGAGAGGGGGAATTTCTTGCACCCTTGCCTTAGTCTTATCAACACTTTAGGACACCGGGGACATCTCCCATGGGGTAACTTTGATATACTCCTTAATACAAAGGGGTTTCCTATTAAGGTGACAGTGATAGGTCACCCCCTGTTACGCCAATCTTGCATCCACTTGCCTTGGGCTTTGGGCAAGTATAGATTGTGCGATAACAGTCTCCATATGGTCAATGATGGAGGGTATTAAAGTTAGATTATTACAATGGTTATATGTTAGTTATACTTTATCTGTATTTTAGGTTAATAAAGTACCTTACGTTAATAAAGTCATATTCCATAGGTAGCATAGATTAAACATTTTATTAGTTTAAAAGTATGTAAATATGGACAATCCCTCACTTAATGAGCCCACATAAAAGATTTGTTTGGAATATGAAGTTAGCTATTCGAATGGTTCTCTCTCTTTTGTTGGTGTACTTGTCTTTGCTATTGTTGTATGGATTTGCTAAGAAAAGGAGCATGCATGAAAATCCACTTGAGCATGTTATGTAGAATTATTTTGACAACTAAATCTTCTTCTTGATGAAAATTGATTTAGAATCAATTTCAAAATTTAGAATAAATGTATCAATTTTTATATATGTCATGTCATGTCTTGTGACTAACTCTATTGTATCCACAATTTTAAAAAAGAAGATGTATGGATGTCCACGCGTATATTTGTATCTATATCACTATTTGTATCCTAATAACTTAACTCTCGTACTTTTTTCTGTCCATTTGCCTTATCTTGTTCATAATGTGTTTTATTAGTGAATGGAATATTCTAATCTGATCAAAAGATGCATATAGTATTTTAAAGATTGAGATCAAATTTTTCTTGGAATCAGTTTACTTCGTCTTCTTGCAGTGAATTCTACACAGTGGTTCCGCATGATTTTGGCTTCAAAAAAATGCGTATGTATCCAATTCTTTTTTCTTTCAATTTTAGGCATATATTCTTACTGGATTATATGTGCTTATTGCCTAGAAAAAATGTAAATAAGCCCTTTCGATGTTGGGCTTTGTCCTAGTTGTTCATTCAGCTCATGATTTCTTGGTAGTGAGACATAGAACTTAGCAATTATGCCATATAATTGTCTGTGAGTTTTTTATTGGTTGATTTTGAGCTAGTTTGGATATTTGATATGGACTCATTGCTACGAGTGGTCAAATTGGGTGATGTTTGATACTTGTGAGTTTTAAGCTGTCTTGTTTCTACTAATTTCGTTGCATTATTTCAGGTGGATTCATCATCGACACCCCTCAAAAATTGAAGCAGAAACTAGAAATGGTATTCTCTCAATATTGCTCAGTTTTGTACTGTTTCTCTTTCATCCTAAATGCCATAATTTGGAGTCATAATTGACGTGAAAGGTGTAGGACCAAATTAAAATAAGTAGATGAAATTTCTCCGCTTAAAACAAGATAGAAGTATAAACACAATACAATTGACGACCTGTTTTGTTGGGGTAATTAAAAGTGTCATCTTTTATTAATGATGTAGGGAATAATGTACAAAATGGTATGGCCAATGATATCCCCTTGATGATTTTAGTTTCTAGCTTTCCATGATAAGTTTTTAGTGTCATATGCCCTCTTTCTATAATGATTCTTGATATTACATACTTTCAGGCAAATAATACAAGACATAACTTAACCCAGTTCCATAACTTAATTACTCTTTAGGGCCTCCTTGTAATATACTAGATATAAAAAGTATGCAGAATAGAAATAAAATGCTAGAAATGGCAGAATAACCACAATATAACTAGAACAATCACCACAATAACACTGAAATGATCTAAGAATAACACAGAAATAACACTTTGATACTGAGAGCAATGTTCGTGGGCCTCTTCGAGGGGGCAACCTCCAGTCGAGCAAAGCTCTATTACAATAATATCCAAGCTAGGGTTCTCCTACCCTCGACTCCTATTTATACTAAATATGTCTATCAAAAGAAGCATCAAGAGGAAGATCCTTCTAGAAGCGGAAGCTTCTATTAGGTCTTCTTACATTTGACTTATTCTATTTTATTGAAAGGCTTTATTAATATTGACCTTTATTACATCCGAATATATTGTTCTACCTATGTGCGGGTTAGGACTCTAACACTCCTTTCTTTATAAAACCTTAACAACCTTGCCACCTTGGTACTTTTATTTCCCCATGTTCGAATATAGAAATAAGGTGTTAGAGAAGAGGGTGTGCTCGTTTAACCATAGACAATATAGTAATATTCCAACCCAACCATAGGCACAAATGCCACCACCGAGCACCTTAACCTTGATAGAGAGAAGAATTTTGGTAGCAAATCAATAGCCAACCAAGGCTAATGCACCAAACAAAGATAACCAATACTGATAAGAAAGTCCAACCCAAAAAGACTGAAATTACAAGTTCCAGTAGCTGCAGTTGCAGCTACTCTCCAGACTTGCGCACCACTAAATTTCTGCAGTTGTGAGCTGTGAGTACCAAATGAGCTCTGGCGTCCTATATTTATATTGCTCCTCCTTAGCTGTCTGGGCCGACTTATCTTTCTGGAGGCTAAAAGCTCAATTTTAATTATTTTCTTTAGATGATTTGTCTTCTAGGGTTATGTCCAATGCTTTAGGGTTTCTTCTTGCTTACTGGAATATTCTAGTCTCATCAATTGTTACAAGTGGAGTTTAATACCTCTCGTAGCTACCATAATATCAACACTCCCTCCTAGCTAGGGAGGTATAAAAGGCAATGGTCTTAAGCACAAACAAACCATTCCACCGGTAGCATCATCATCACTATCCAACTAGATAGTCTCCATGGCAATTAGAACTGTTATCCCCGATTTCTAGGGATAACTAGGAGATCATGTCTCGAGGTCCACAGGTCTTAGACATGGAGTACCGAGAGCAGGATTGACTTGAGCATGGTCCTGGAGGGCACATCCTTTTCTTCTTTCATCAGATTCGCCTTGTTAGCAGCAACAACATCCATCACCATCGGCTTTGTCTTGTATCGGAGAAGGCTCTTGCTCCATGAGGTAATTGGTCCAGGTATCATGGTATGTGTCACTTTTGATCATTATAACCTTTGGATATATGGATCTGAGTCCTTTTATCTCTTACGACTGCTTGGATCTTACATTAACCCACTTGACCATGATTGGGGAGATTGACAGGGTGTCCTAGCAAGCCTGTACCCATGGGTTTTGGTTTGCCACCGGGGGGATTTCTGAAGAGCCATCGTCCGCTCCCATCATGCTACCACTTTTTCATCTTATCTCTTGCTCATTTATACCATTCCCCTTGTCCGGGCATTGGATTGACCTGTTTGTAGGGTTGCACCTTATCTTGTGGGAAGAAGGGGCTAAAGGCCGAGAAGGTAAAAGCAACTGGTAAAAGATAAAAGCCTAGAAATAAAACCTCGAGATGCCTCGCCCAGGGATCCCCGAGAAGGCAATAAAAAGCCTCTCAGCAAGAAACAAGAGGGACTCGGAAAATAATAAACAAGACCTAGCCAAGAGGATAGGGGGTCTCATCACGAGCCAACCTATTAGCTTCATGGGTACCTAACAGTATGACATTGCCATTATCTGGTTACCACGCGAGGGCAGTGACCTTTGGTTGCATGGCCAAGGGAAAGGGGGTCTCATCACGAGCCAACCTTCTCATCTCTGTGAAAGTATTTGTGGGTAACACTGTCAGCTATGGTCACCATACCAAGGCAGTGTCCTCCGGTTAGACCTTGAATAAAAAGAAAAAGAAGAAGAAAAAACAAATAAAGAAAGAATAAAGGCAAGAATCATGTCTAGCTCTCAGACTGCTACAACGAACCCAACCAACAATCAAAGACAATGGTCATCTACCCTTTTCAGGCCGCTAGACATGTTAGCCATACCAGGCTACCCTAGGCAGATGCCACCCAAGTATGAGAAGTGGTTGCCTAAATTCACCGGTACTGATGCAATCAGTGCCGAAGAACATATGAGCAACTTTTGGGCATTCTTTTAGCTTCACCCCATCAGTGATGATGCTGAAGATCTGGTCATGAAGTTGTTCTCCGCTACTCTTTATGATGCCTCAAGGCGCTGGTACCTAAGCCTCCCTGATGGAAGCATCAAAACTATGGATAGACTTGAAGAGGCCTTTCTCAAAAGATGGAGTATCAAAGAAGACCCTAATTTGCTTCTCACACGATTGAATAACCTTGCCAAGTATGAAAATGAGTCCATTTGGGAGTTTCACACCAGATTCGAGACTTTGCTACAAAGAATTCCCGCAAGCCATCACCCGAAAGATGACTACCTTGTCCATATTTACACCAGATCTTTCAATGGCCAACTAGGGTATCTTCTTAGAGACAAAAACCCCCAATCCATTCAAGAAGCCCAAGAGCTCGCTACCAAGATAGAAGGGAACATCCTTTCATCTAAAATTGAGCCTTTTGCTAACCCAAGGGGGATAATAGACACTAAGCAGAAAATAGTACACAATGCTGAGCCTACTTCAGATCTATGTACCAGTATCAACAAGCTACAAGCCTCCATGGATGGCATCATAAAGAATCAAGAGGAAATGATGAGCAGGATTGTCAGGCTTGAAAAGTGTCAGATCCAAGCACCTGGGGCCCCGTAGAAAGGACAATTCCAGAAAGGGAGCCAATTTTACAAACCAAAGAATGAGCATGAAGTTCCAAATACCTTGGCCCCTACAAACATTGTTGATGGAAATCCTTGGTGCCTGGAGTGCAATGAAGCACATTGGGAGCATGAGTGTCCTTACAACGTTGGCCATCAACAAGTCAACAACATGGATTGTTTCATGGAGTTTCCTCAGATAAATATCACAGATACATAACATCATGAAGCCATGAAGGAAGCAACCAGAGCAGCAAGGATGGCGGTAATTAACAACCTGGATAAGGAATCACGAGAAAACCTAAAGAAACAAGAATTTCAGGTATACAGAAGAAAGAACTTGAAACAACCTGCTGCTGATTAGGCAAAGCCCCCACCTTTGGAGATACTTCTTCCCAAGACATCCAAGGCTGGTAAGATTGACCTAAATTTTGACTTCGAAGGGGCGTTATCGAAGATGCATGTAAGTGTCCCCTTGAGAGAAGCAATCAAGATCCCGTCCATCAAGGAACGCTTTGATACTTTCTTTTTGGGATCAGATGAGCCTATGGACCCTCCTATTATGTTACAAGCTGATCATTTCAGGGTCCAATATGGTGAAGACCCTCCTTTCTTCATGACTTTGACAATGAATGACAAAAATCTCAACAATTGCATGTTAGATACAGGTGCAGGTGTGAACATGATGTCACTCAAAGTCATGCAACAAGTGGGTTTGAAGGTCACACGACCTTACAGGAATGTGTGTGTTTTCGAATCTAAAGCAATACCCACACATGGGGTGGTTGAAGATGTTGAAGTGCGCCTGAAGGAGTATCCAGAGAAAACAGTCCATATTGACATTGTGGTGGTTGATGTCCCAGATGTGTGGGGAATGTTGTTATCTAGGAAGTTTGGTGCAATGTTAGGTGGCTCCCTTGAGATGGACCTCACATTCTTGCGATTACCTTTGAAAAACGGAACGGTGGGACGTCTACTCAATGTGCCAATAACTGGGGACCATGTGCAGGATATTATTCATTCTGTCAATAATGACAAAGCGCAGAATGAGATGATACAAACTCTTCAAAAGTTTTCTCCAGAAGACATGCCCTTTGCAACAGAGGAGGATTTTGATCAGATCGAATGGCCCAAGAAAGAAGAATACCAACAACTCCTAGATGAATTCAAAAACAAAGAAATTGGGACGGTAAAGATATTGAAGAAACATGAAGATGACATACAAATCCACCCGTCTCAACAAGAAGTTTTTACATCAGAAGACCACCCACCTCCCTAAGTGCAATACACCAGGGTTGTTCAAGGAACGACCAAACACAAAGTCAGAAAGTATAAAGAGGGAGATATGGTATGGATGTGGTATACCCAGAAAGGAGAGCCAACTAATGTAAAAGGAAGTACACAGTCATGGCTCAGACCCTTCAAAGTTGGAATGGAATCAGTTGATAACTCATACTAGCTATCCACTTTAGAAGGAAGAAGGTGCCCATTACCTATCAGCGGGCACCTCCTTAAACCCCACCAAGGTGGGGGGACCCGACTTCACAAGTAAGGTCAGGTAAGTAGGCATTCTTCGTGTATTATACCATTTGCATTTCATGTTAATTTGCTTTCACATTTGCATATTGATTGTTTTATTTCAGTTTATATATATATGTCTATATATGCTGGGGTGGCATTATCGCCCCATTTTTGTTGTTGATGCCCCTATCAAGTTGAGCAGGTCTGCAGGTTATGCTAGAGATGCTGAGGTTCTCATGCGCTCTACGGTGAGCACATGTCCCCGAGTTGGAGCCAGATGTTATCCCCGATTTCTAGGGATAACTAGGAGATCATGTCTCGAGGTCCACAGGTCCTAGACATGGAGTACCGAGAGCAGGATTGACCTGAGCATGGCCCTGGAGGGCCCATCCTTTTCTTCTTTCATCAGATTCGTCTTGCTAGCAGCAGCAACATCCATCGCCATCGGCTTGGTCTTGTATCGGAGAAGGCTCTTGCTCCATGAGGTAATTGGTCCAGGTATCATGGTATGTGTCACTTTTGATCATTATAACCTTTGGATATATGCCTCTGACTCCTTTTATCTCTGACGACTGCTTGGATCTTACATTAACCCACTTGACCATGA
>ML837257.1:50665-61072 GCA_009831015.1 Picea engelmannii | reverse complement strand
GGCAATTTATGGTGTTTTTCTTGAAGGAAGGTTTACAACTAGGGTTTGCATGCTATTTTCTTGATGATTTTTAAGTATTTTTCTGCAAAACTTCTTGATTGAATGGTTGTAGTTTAATTTCTTGCATCTATTTATAAATATTGCTGAATCAAAACCCTAGGGGACAAACATACAAGTAGGTCGTTGTCTCATGTCCCCTGATAGAAAAACCTTTTAGCCATTGAAGAAGAAGAAGAGAGCCTAGCCATTGCTACACTCTTTCTTTCTTCTTCCCTTAAGCTAGCCGTACCTTTAAACTTCAAAAGGAAGAGGACGTCCCAGGCCTAGGTTATCTACACCTAGGGCCGTTTTTCTTTTAGGGTTTGATGAAAGAGCCTTGCCTTTGCAACACTCTCCCTCTTTAAACTTTCTTGTCTTGATTTTACTTGTCTTTGAGCTAGCTGTTTGCTGGGAAGAAGGAGAGAGCACGAGTCCCCGCTTAAGAAACACCGGAGTGAGCCTCTTTCCCCTAGGGTTCTGTCTTTAAGGCCCTGCTGTTGCAGCACCTTGAAACCTTTCCCTCTCGTCCTTTGAATCTCATCCCCTTGAACTTGTGCGTCCTTCACCTTTTTGACTCCATAACCCTTAGGCATTGATCTTTAGCCTCCAACGTTGAAGTGAAAGTGATTGAAATAACTCTCAAAACCTCTTATAAATTGAAACCCTAGCTAACTACTAACCCTAAAAAGATGACGTCACCCTGGGTTATTTCATCTTGAGGCAACAAATTTCATTTATTAAGCAATTGGATGGTGTTTAAAGCATTTATTGAGTGAGGGATTGATTGGATACATTGATTGCTATATCATCTTGATATTTATTGGTGAAGTAACATTATTTCATTGCTATATTAACAAACATTGATCGTCAATATTTATTGCTGCAATTGCTTGTATATTGATATCAGATAGTCTTATGAAGTACTAACCCATTGAATCATAGCTTGCATATATTGGTTTGCTGTTGCTTTGTTCCGGGCAGGTGTTCTTCTTTGAGACTTCAGTTCATTATTGGCTGTTTAGCCGGACTATCTGCTTTTGGTGGTGACCTGTGAAGGGAGAACTTTACTTTTATGCTATTAGCCTTTGCCTTTTCAGAACTCCAGGTTACCGGGGACGTCTCCCCTGGGCCTAACCTCCCTAAAGAGAAATAACCTCCGCATCGTGGTGACATTGGGTGGGATAGGTTCCTGTTACGCCAGTTTGGCCTTCTATTTCGTAGCCATTTGAGCTAGCTACAAACTGTGCGATAACAAGAACAATGCCATCCAATAGAACACAACTATGTCTATTCATAGTAGTATACAACTACTATCCAGTGGTACACAACCAATCTCAGTAGCACACTGCTACTAACCAGTGACACACAATCACTATCAGTGGATCACATCCACCACAGTAGTATACAACTACTGTCCAGAGACATACAGTCTCTATAACAATCATATCATCTGATATCAATTTGCATAAACAATATCACGATAGAAACTTAGTCATCTAGGCCATTCTTCCACTCACATCTCTATGAGATCTGGAATAGCATCTGCCCTCAGAAGGTAAAACATCAACCATGGGCTATTTGACTCTTCTTTTCAAGCATAGAAGAATTCACCTAACTGATTTCTGAGCTTGGACCATTCACCTAACTGGACAATTCCTCCGGCACTAATCATAGTGCAACCTGGAGAGAATGAGTCTGCCCTAGGGAATGCGTGTCCCTGATTGCTGAACATGGACCATTCACCTAATTGGGCCATTCCTCCGGCACTAATCATAGTGCAACCTGGAGAGAATGAGTCTGCCCTAGGGAATGACTGTCCAGACCATTTCCTAAGGAAATGACTGTCCTGCACCAACCTCCAAAACAGACAATTCTTCGAAACTGCTCACAATTGTGAACTTCAAAAGAATGACTACCCGACGAGGCAAACCATTCTACTTGACCACTACTCAGAGTGACTGCCAAGAAGAATGAGTGTCCTAGACCATTCCCCCACATTGGCCATAAGGGGAATTGTTGTCTATGGTACATCAACAATCTATCGGGCCATTTTCATTACAAAAATGACTATTTGATCTGGACCATTTTCCAAACTAGAAAATGCCTATCCGTCAGAAATCTCAAACCAGTTTCTGAACTGGAAAGGAATTGCCCAACCTGGACCATTTTGCAAATTGGGAAATGACTGCCCATGAATCAATAATATATATCAGTGCTCCCTCCCAACTATTGAATTTTAATGCTTAGCTCAAACACATGTAGTTTATTTCAATTTAGCATTAACTTGAACCATAAACATTGCAACAACAATACACTAGCTGCAGTAAACCAAGATCACAAGAAGAATAACCATGCACAAGACACCACAAATTATCCTGGGAAAACCCTTCTCAATCAAGGGAAAAACCCAACAATCCTTTGCTATATTGCCAAGAGAAGATCCTCCACACCACAAACCCTAGAGCACACAAGAGGGTGCTTCTATGATCGAGAAAGATGCCGCCTAAGAGAAGTGCGTACTTCATCCCTCCAATTTCAGACCATGCGTTTAGTGAATGAGAGAGATGAGTGATCCACAATGGGGATCTAACTCTTATTTATACACGACCTATCACATCAAATGGATGTGCCTATTGGCACAATAGGGACGACCTGTACAATTGAATAATATAATTAATATTTACTCAAGATTAATTATCTTTACATGGTGGGGCCGACTTGTACCCTTTACAATACAAATTAGGGTTTTACGAAAGTCTTACTCTTTGACAATATATCAAGGGATCTCACACATCCTCTAGTGCTCTGCCACTAGGGACACGTCCAGTTGTGCTTAGCCACAGGGACGTCACTCTCAACAGATCAACTCAACTAAGTCCATAGGAGTACTATCTGGAGAGCCAACTCAAGTCAACTCAACTAAGTCCATAGGAGTACAACATGAGACCATCTCAAGTCGTCTCAACTCAGTGCAGAGGAGCATGACAAGAGACCACACACGTCATCTCAGCTCACTCCAGAGGAGTATGACTCACCCATCACATGGGCGTTCTCACAGATCGTCTCAACTCAGTCTAGAGGAGAACGACCCGGAGAATGTCTCATGAAGCTGCAATCAACAACACCAACCTGGGGAGCCATCTCTTCCCTTTCAGCTAAGGGAGTTATCTCCATGAGCCCCATCTTCTCCCTTAAGTACACAAACTTTATCCTGGACATCTGTGGACATATACTGGAGTTTCACTTCTCCTTCCTGGACTTTATCGCGAATAATGTCGTATTTGATTTCAATATGTTTCGACCGGTCATGAAACACTGGGTGTTCTGATAGCCTTATACAACTTTGATTGTCATAGTATATTACGGTCGAATCTGGTACCTGATCAAATAATCCCGAAATCAACTTCCTTAGCCATATTGCTTCGATACATGCCTCACATGCTGCGATATATTCTGCTTCTGCTATGCTGAGTGCGACATACTTCTGTTTCCTGCTGGCCCATGATATCATAGTAGAGCCCAAGCTGAAACATATCCTTGAAGTACTCCTTCTGTCTTTTGCACTCCCTGCCCAATTTGAATCTGTGAATCCATGAAGTTGTATATCATTGGATGAGGTGTATCTTAAACCATAGTTTAGCGTCCCACGAATATATCTTAGAACATGCTTTGCAGCTATCCAATGCTCATGTCTGGGTTCCACCTGGAACTGGCTTAAGGTGTTTACAACAAAACAAATATCTGGTCGAGTATTTACTAGATACATCAACGACCGAATCAATTGCCGATATAGTGACAGGTCTATTGGATCAAAATCTGAGTCTCTTACTTTTCTTATATCTGTGGTCATAGGAGTGGCCATGGATTTGCAATCCATCATTCCAAATTTCTGAAGAATCTTCACTGCATACTTTCCTTGTCCAAGGAAGACTTCACCACGCTTCTGCCATACGTCTAGTCCCAAGTAATAGTGCATGAGACCAAGATCTTTCATATCGAGCTCATAAGCTAGTTCCTTCTTACATTGGGTGATGAGAGACTCTGGACCTGTCAAGAATTAGTCGTCGACATATAGCAGTAGAATCACATGTGCATTGTTCACAACTTTGTAGTAGAGATTTGGATCTGCATGACTCTTAGAGAAACCAAGTCTTATTAAGTAGCTGTCTATTCTGGCATACCAAGCTCTTGGAGCTTGCTCGAGTCCATACAGGGCTTTCTTTAATCTGCAAACATGAGTATCTCTGGAATGTACTTCAAAGCCTTGAGTTTGTTCAATGTATACTTCTTCAATTGCTCCATTGAGGAAAGTTGTCTTTACATCCATCTGATGTAGTCTCCATCCCATGGAGGCAACATGAGATATAATGGCTCTAATAGAAGTATATCTGGCAACATGAGCAAAGGTTTCGTCATAATCTTCTCCCTCCTTTTGGGAGAACCCTCTAGCTACAAAGCTTGCCTTGTATTTGTCCACGCTTCCTTTTGCTGCATTTTTGATTTTATAGACCCATTTTGAAGTTACCACTGATTTTTCTTTGGGTCTAGGCACGATTTCCCATATGCCATTTTTCATGATGGATTGGTGTTCTTCTGTCATGGCTTCTTTCCATTGTTTCTTCTTGTTAAAATTAATTAAAAAGTACCTAGGCAAGTGTTTCTCATCACCTAGGCACCTAAGGGGTGAGAAAGTGCCTAATGTGGACCCTAGTCATTTAATTTGTGAGATGTGTTATCGCACAGTTTGTAGCTGGGTCAAATGTCTAGAAGATAGAGGCCAAACTGGCGTAACATGACCCTACCTCACCCAATGTCACCACAATGGGGAGGTTCTTTCTATTCAGGAAGGTTAGGCCCAGGGGAGACGTCCCCAGTAACCTGGAGTTTTGAAGAGGCTAAGGTATAAAGGTCAAAGTGAAATTTCCTCTTCACAGGTTACCACCAAGAACAGATAGTCTGGCTAAACAACCAATAATGAAGTGTAGGCCCAAATGAGAACACCTGCCCGGAACAAAGCAACAATACATGCAGGCTATGATTCAATGGGTTAGTACTTCATACAACTATCCGATATCAATATATTAGCAATTATGACAATAGATATTGACGAGATCAATGTTTAATAATATAGCAATGGAACAGTATCAATTCATCAATAAATATCGAGATGATGTAGCAAACAATGTATCCAATCAATCCCTTACTCAATAAATGCTTCAAAACACCATCTAATTGCCTATAAAGAGAAAATGTTGCGTCAAGATGGAATAACCAAGAATGACGTCAGCCTTGTTAACGTTAGTAGTTAGTTAGGGTTTCAAATTATATGAGTTTTAAGAGTTTGTTTGACCACTATCACTTCAACGTTGGAGACCTAAGATCAATGCCTAAGGGTAAATGGAGTCAAATCAAGAGAGGACACAAAGGTTGAAGGGAAAAGGCTAAGGACTAGAGGGAAGGGTTCTGAAGTGCTGCAATGGCAGGGCTCCATAAACAAAACCCTAGGGGAAAGAGGCTCACTCCAGTGTTGCTTAAGCAAGGCCTCGTGCTCTTTCCTCCTTCCTTAGGTTAAACTTGGCAAAACAACTAGCATAAAAGATAAATCAAGAGACGAGAGTGAGGTGAGGGAGAGTGTTGCAAAGGCAAGGCCCTATCACCAAACCCTAGAAGCAGGACGACCCTAGGTGTAAATAACCTAGGCCTAGGACGTCTCCTCCTTCTTGACTCTTAAAAGGCATGACTAGCACAGGGGAAGAAGTAATAAGAGTGTAGCAATGGCTAGGCTCTTCCTTCCTTCTTCAATGGCTGAGAATTTCTCTCTTAGGGGACATGAGACAACGACCTACTTGTGTGTTTGTCCCCTGGGGTTTTAAAATCAGCAAAATTTATAATAAATGCAAGAATATAAGACTACAACCATTCAATTAAGAAGTTTTGCAGAAAAAACACTTACATATTGTTATCGCACAGTTTGTAGCTAGGTCAAATGGCTAGAGAATTGAAGGCAAACTGGCGTAACAAGAACCTTCCCCACCCAATGTCACCTCAATGGGGAGGTTCTTTCTGTTTAGGGAGGTTAACCCAGGGGAGACGTCCCCGACAACCTGGGTTTCTGAAGAGGCTAAGTTATAAAGTCAAGATCAAAGTTTCCCCCTCACAGGTTACCACTAAAGTTAGACAGTCCGGCTAATCAGCCAATAAAGAAGTGTATGCCCAAATGAAAACACCTGCCCGGAACAAGACAACAATGATACAATATATATGCAGGCTATAACTCAATGGGTTAGTACTTCAATGACTATCTGCTATTAATTGATAAGCAATGTAAAACAATAGATATCAATGAAGTCAACGTTTCATCAACTAGCTATGGCAAAAGCATCAATTCATTAATAACTATCAAGATGATGAAGCTAACAATGTATCCAACCAACACTTTACTCAATAAATGCTTCAAATCATCATTTAATTGCTTATATTCAATATTTGCTGCGTCAAGATGAGATAACCAACTGTGACGTCAGCCCTAATTAGGTTAGTTTGTTAGTTAGGGTTTCAAAATTTAGAGTTTTGAGAGTGGTTTTGTACACTAAGATTTCAACGTTGGAGGTTAGAGATCAGTGCCTTAGGGTATATGGAGTCAAACAAGATAAGGGCACAAGGTTTTGAAAGGATGAAGACTTAAAGACTAGAAGGAAGGGTTCTAAAGTGCTGTAAAGGCAGGGCCCTAGAATCAAAACCCTAGGGGAAAGAGGCTCACTCCGGTGTTGCTTAAGCAAGGCCTCGTGCTCTTTCCTCCTTCCTTAGGTCAACTTGGCAAAATGGCTAGCATAAATGATAAATTTAATTAAAGGATGAGGTGAGAGAAAGTGTTGTAAAGACAAGGCTTTCAAACCCTAGAAGATGACGACCCTAGGTGTAGATCACCTAGGCCTAGGACGTCACCCTCTTTCAACCTAAATTCAAAGCTAGCTTAAGGGAAGAAACAAGATGAGTGTAGCAAAGGCTAGGCTCAATCCTTCTTCTTCAATGGCTGAAATATTTCTCTCTAAGGGGACATGAAACAAGGACCTACTTGTGTGCTTGTTACCTAGGGTTTTAAATCAACAATTTAATAACCAAATGCAAGAAATTAAACCTACAACCATTCAATTAAGAAGTTTTGCAAGAAAATCACTTACATATCATGAAGAAAGCATGTGCAAACCCTAGTTGTAAACCTTCCTTGGAGAGAAATGCCAAAAGATGCGAAAAAATCCTTCCAATAACAAGTGCGCCTCACTTAGAAAGAAATAATACCCTAGGAGGGTGCAAAAATCAGATCTCACAAGTGTGAGTGATTGTGTTATGTCCAAATGAGGGAAAAACATCCTCAATATATATCATCTCATGACCTTTAATTAATTTTAGGTCATTAAAAATAGCCGACAAGGCTAATAACCTAAAAATCATACTGTTTTACATTAAACTGTCAAATAAAACCCTAAATGAGCAATAAATGAGATGTCAAACCCTTCTGAGGGAGACGTTGGCCCTTTTTAGGGCAAAATGCAGCACAATATGACAAACGTTGGCCCTCTTTGGGCCTCCAAACTCTGCCACATGTGCCAAACTGCCCTGTCAAACTGCCATGCACTGGAGGTGACGTCAAGGGCCCCTAGATGACGTCCTGGGCCATCAAAGGGACACGTTCCACCTGCAGTGGGTCAACCCGCTTGGGCTGGGCTCAACAAAAGTGTCCTGGATGAAACATCCTTCTTCTTCTCATGTGCAAAGGCTCGACCAATCACTGTCCTGTCTCTGCCCCTGATGGGGTCTCAGCAACCATCTGATGGGCTCTTTAGCCCCATGCAGGTTCGAACTAGTCATCTCCCCATGTGTACCGGTCCACTTGGTACCTGTCCGTCGGGCATGTTCCTGGACATCAAAAACTTCGCCCCCCATGGGTTCATTAGTCATAGGGATCATAGCAATGTCAATCATATTTCATCATTAATTTTATCAAATGCATGCATAAAACCCCTAGCATATCATCCAGTAGCTCAAAGACATTACAATGACCTACTATACAAAGCTGAAGAAAAAGACAAAATGCCCTATTAGGCCAGCATCCATAAAAAAAAGGAAAGTTTCCAGATGATATCATCCAAGCCATGTATCACGAGGTGGTGTGGTCAAAGGATGTCCAGACATACAGGTAGAGTGAAAGACAGGGGCGATATTATCTGTGGGTGCCTTTGTAGAAGCTGAGCTGTACCTGTCAGGGATGCAATTCTTTCCAAGCCCTTTATTGCCTTTATTCTTTCTTTTCTTTATTACTTTTTCTTTCTTTATATTTCAAGGTCTAACTAGAGGACACTGCCTTGGCGTGGTGACCAGAGCTGATAGTGTTACCCACAAGTACTTTCACAGAGATGATAAGGCTGGCTCGTGATGAGACCCCCTTTCCCTTGGCTATGCAACCAAAGGTCACTGCCCTGGCGTGGTAACCAGATAATGGCAATGTCATACTGCTAGATACCCATGAACATAATGGGCTGGCTCGTGATGAGACCCCCCATCCTCTTGGCTAGGTCTTGTTTTGTCATTTTTCTTCGGGTCCCTCTTGTTTCTTGTTGAGAGGCTTTTTATTGCCTTCTCGGGGATCCCTGGGCGAGGCATCTCTAGGTTTTATTTTTTATGGCTTTTATCTTTTACCAGCTGCCTTTACCTCCTGGGCCTTTAGCCCCTTCTTCCCACGAGATAAGGTGTAACCCCACAAACAGGTCATCCTAATGTTCGGACTAGGGGAATGGGATAGATGAGTGGGAGATAAGATGTAAGAGTGATGATATGATGGGAGCGGACTATGGCCCTTCAAAATCCCCCCTGGTGGCTAACCAAAACCTATGGGTACAAGCTCGCTAGGGTACCCTGTCAATCCCCCCAATCATGGTCAAGTGGGTTAATGTAAGATCCAAGCAGTCGTCAGAAATGAAAGGAATTTGATGCATATATTTGAAGGTTATAATGATCAAATATGACACATACCATGATACCTGGACCAACTACCTCATGGACCAAGAGTCTTCTCTGATAGAAGTCCAAGCCGAAGGTGATGGATGCTGCTGTTGTTGACAGGACAAGTCCGATGAAGAAGAAGAAACACAGGCGCTCCAGGGCCATGCCCAGGTCAATCCTTCTCTCGGTACTCCATGTCTAGGACCTGTGGGCCTTGAGACATGATCTCCTAGTTATCCCTAGAAATCGGGGATAACACATATCATGATGAAATAGCATTTGCAAACCCTAGTTGTAAACCTTCCTTCAAGAGAAATGCCAAAAATGCCAAGAAAAGCCTTCATTCAACAAGTGCACCTCACTCAAAAGATGAAATACCCAAGTAGGGCGCAAAAATCAGATCTCACTAGGAGAGTGAGTTGTGTTATTATGTCAAAATGAGGATAAAAGTCCTCAATATATACTGTATCAATAACCTTTAATTAATTTTAGGTCATAAAAAATATCCGACAAGGCTTTGAACCAAAATCATGCTGTTTTTACATTAAAATGTCAAATTAAAACCCTAACTGAGCTGTAATAAAGGTAAAATCCCCTTCAAGGAAGGCGTTAGCCCTTTTTAGGGCAGATGAGGCATCCAGGAGCAAAACGTTGACCCCCCAGGGGCCTCTCCAACATGCCACACATGCCACTGCTGCCCAGTCTGCCTCCAAGAATGACCATGAAGCTGGATGACGTCATGGCAAGGATGGGGACGCTCTAAGCCTTCCAAGGCCAACGGTCCACTGAAAAGGGGTCATTCCCCCTAGGCCGGGCTCTGCCAAAGTGCCTCTGGTGAAACGTCCTCTTCTTCCCCAGTGCAAAGCCTCGGTCAAACACTGTCCTGTCTCTGCCCCTCTGACGGGGTCTCAGCAACCATCTGATGGGCTCTTCAGCCCCATGGAGGTCCGAACTAATCATATCCCCATGTGTACCGGTCCAAATGGTACCTGTCCATCGGTCATGGTCCTGCACATCAAAAACTACGCCCTCCATGGACTCATTAGTCACAGGGATCATAGCAATGTTAATCACATTTCATCATTAATATTATCAAACATATGCATAAAAACCCTGATATATCATTCAATAGCTCAAAGAAATTACAAAAACCTACAATACAAGGTTGAGAAAAAGGACAAGACACCTTATTGGGCTAGTATCCATAAGGAAAGGAAAGTTTCCTAGGGGTTTCATCCAAGCCATGTAAATGAGGTGATGTGGCTAAGGGATGTCCAGACATATGGGTAGAGTGAGAGCCAGGGATGCATGATATTACCTGTGGGTGCCTTTGTAGAAGGCGAGCTGTACCCGTCATGGATGCAAATT
>ML837257.1:31270-45957 GCA_009831015.1 Picea engelmannii | reverse complement strand
GCTGACGTCATACCTGTAGCAGAAATAGTATAGGTGACGCAGCATTACATTGTATATGAGCTAATTTGATATGTTTATTGCATTAATGATATGATACATGGTTTAATTGTACACATTGAATGCTCTTGATGTACTTATTGAAGGAGTAACTTTTCCCTTTGTTTGATAATCATTAACTTCGTCAATAATTATATTTATTCATTGCTCATGTATACATTTGAAGATAGTCATTGATTTCATGAAGTACTAACCCACTGCAAGCACATTCTAGTTTCCTTTGTTTTGTTTCATAAACATGTGCATCATCAGTGGTCTTATCTTCCTGACTATCTCTCTTGGGCAACAATCTGTGAAAGGGGTTTCCTTGACTTGGCCTTTACCCTTTAGCCTTTCTTTAACCAGATTGCCTTAGGGACGTCTCCCTTGGACTTGCCCTCCTAAATAGAAAGAGCCCCCCATCGAGGTGACAGTGGGTGGGGAAGCTCCTGTTACGCCGGTTTCAAGCCCTGACTCAAGCTCTTTGATCTTTCCTACAAACCGTGCGATAACAGTTCACATTGTGCCCTAGTAAGTGGTTTTCCTTCGGGATGTGTTTGGTACTGGGAACTCCCTTAATGAGCCATCGTACCGTTCCCGACCATACTTACCACTTTCCATATTTTTCCCCTCCATTTCTTTATCTCTTGGGATTTTAGGGTGTATTTATCCAAGAAGGGTTTGTCCCTCATTCTATGGGAAGAAGGGGTAAAGGCCCATAGGGGTTGATGTTGGGTAAAAGATAAAAGCCTTGTATAAACCTTCTAGATGCTTCGCTCAGGGATCACCCAAGAAAGCATTGAAACACTTATCTTTGAATAAAGGGGACCCACAATATATTAAAGAATGCTTAAAAGGTTAGTTGAAGGATAGGAGGTCTCATCACGAGCTGACCTATCATGTCCATGGATATCTAGTGGTATGCCATTACCATCATCTGGTCACCAAACCAGGGTAATGGCTCTCAGTTGCATGGCTGAGAGAAAGGGGGTCTCATCACGAGCCAACCTTGTCACTTCCATTAGGTGTTTGTGGGTGACATTGACATCATCTGATCACCATGCCAGGGCATTGACCTTCAACCTCTCCTTATGGTATATTGAAATAAAATAAAGAAAGAAAGATAAAAGGCAATTGATGGGGTTGGAAAAAGTGCATTGCGGACGAAGGTACCACACACACTCTACAAAGGCACCTATGAATGAGACACTACGACCCCTTGTATGTCATGAGCCCTATGCCCATTGAGTCTTGACCCCAACCACTTCATCCACTTTACATGGCTTAGAGAGGGATCTCTTGGAAACTCTCCTAGACCTAGGGCAAGATCTACCCAATAGGACACCTCGTCAATACTCCCATATTCAAGCTTGACAAGTCGCATAGTGTTTTTGAGGTGTTATTTGTTTGATATAGTTATGTTTGATGCACATGCTTAGATGGCTTATTCGTTGATTGGATTCACTTATCATGATGTTATGACTTGAGATCCTTGGAGGGCATGCTCATTTGTCTTTGCAAGACCTAGTTGGTGGACAATTTTGGGAGAGCAAGCCTAGCTTGGGTTTCCATGGGGCTATAAGCCCATAGGTTGGATTCAAGGGGCCCGCATGTCGGATGAGAGATATCAGACTTGGACGACCTTGATGATGACTTGGACAACCTAGCCCAACCCTCACTTGCCAAACGTTTTTCCCAGGAGGGGCAAAACGTCCTATTTTTGAGTTTGATGTCATGATTTTGGGGGCCAGGGCATGGTGTTGAGGTGCCTCTCCTTTGACACATGGACGTTTGAGTGGGATAAGGGTCTTCACCATGATGAGAGTGCTTAGATGCTTAACATGTGGCATTTGGGGGCCTATCCATGCTTCTCCAACACCAACGACTTCCTCAAAGTGGCAAAACGTCCCCTAAAGTGGTGACGTTCTCCTAAGTTAGGGTTTTATTTGTGCAAAAAGTGAAATTTTAAGGGAATTGTTTAGTATTACTTTGTTAAGGGGGCAAGATTAGGGTTGTTGACCCCTAATCTTTTGTTTTACTCCTTAATTTGTAGAAAAGCTATGCTAGCTACATTTTGTATAAATAGAGATCATAAGATCTCATTTTAATCATAACTCTCCCTCTTATGAGAGGCTTTGGTTTGAAATTTTCGGCCCTCTTGGCTCTTTTGTCTCTTTAGCACTTGTTTATGGCTATGTTTATGAATGGTTGATGGAGGAGGCCTAGCGCTAGCTTTGGATGATGCTTTCTAGCTCTTGTGGTGGATTATCTTGGCATTTCTCTTGATATTGGTATTGTTTATTACTATTATGCTATCATTGTTTCAAGTCAAGATTGTTATGCTAGGAGCTAGGTGGGAAGTATAAGGGCATACACCCCCACCATAGCCTTCATCATTTTATTTGCTTCATCTCATTAATTACACAAGGGTTTGCTAAGAGAAGTATAAGGGCATACACCCTCTTAGCTTAAACCCTAACCTACAGAAACTTGCCTTGGGAAGTAAAAGGGCTTACAACCCCAAGGAGGTAGCTTCTCTTAGCTCCTTTTGACTCCATTAACCCAATAGTAAAGGCACTAGTCATTGATTTACTGCATTGGAGAAATAAAGTATTGCATTGGGAAACGAGATTTTCGGTCATTTTTACTTCTTGCAAAGTGGATTGTGTTCCTTGCGCCTTGGGCACCTCACAGCCACTAGGGCGTCCCCATCTAGGGGCTACTTATTGTTGCTGTTACAAAATTGCATCTTCAGCCATTAGGGCTGCGAAAACCCTAACTTACTTGCTTTAATAACTCTCTTATCAACCATTGGATTTTACTCAAATTTTGCACACTTGTTCTCCTTGGTCCAACACACTTTTTGGCAAAGTTTGAGGAGATTTCAGTATCTGATTTTCTTGTTATAATACATTGATTTTCTTGTTGTAATACAAGTGTTTACAACAGCCTTATCTTTTGTGCTAGAGTAGTGGCTTTTCATCTTGAGTTTAGCTAGTCTTTCTCTTGTATTTTTTACTTGCTCTTTAGCACTTATTGAGCAGCTTATAGTACCATTTACTTGCTAATATATACTGTTATTTACTACTGCAAATTAGGGACAACAAGCTTAACTTGCTGATCCAACTAACATTTACTATTGCAAAGTGTCTTTTCTTATGTCTCGGGAAGGTACAATCATCCAGAGAAGTACTATACCTATGGGGCAACGATTACTTGACTTGCAAGGCATCTCTCCCTACCTTTTATTCCACTTAGACTTGACCTATATGGGCTTCACTTCCATCGATCTTCATCTTCATCTCAATCCCCCTAGGGTCACCGGGAGCCTCCCTAGAGTGACCTAGTTACCCTTGAAGTGCGGGACCTACATCGAGGTGACATTGGGTGTAGGATTCCCAAGTTGTATCACTTGCCTTGTGGTTGGGTCAGGCTTTGCCCAACCTACAACTTGCACTATAACATGGACATAGTGTCGAGACTGGAGGGGAAGTCAGTTGTGAGTTCCAGATGGCTCTACAAGATCAAGCATGCTATAGATTGTAGCATTGAGAAGTTCAAAGAGAGGTTTGTGGCGAGAGTGTTCTCCGAGAAAGAGGGAGTAGACTACGAGGAGACATTTGCTCTAGTCGCCAGGTATGCTTCTATTAGAGATGTTATTTCTATTGCTTCAATTATGGGGTGGAGGATACATCAGATGGATGTGAGAACAACTTTCCTCAACGAGGTCATTGAGGAGGAAGTATACGTAGAGAAACCTCAGGGATTTGAGGTACATGGGAAGAAGTCTCATGTGTGTAGGCTTAAGAAAGCCTTGTATGAACTCAAATAGGCACCCAGAGCATGCTATTCCAAGATTGACGAATACTTGCAGAGTATGGGCTTTACCAAAAGTGAGGCAGATCCTAATTTGTACTTCATACTTGTTGGGTTGGATCCACTCATCTTGGTTCTATACGTTGATGATTTATCTCTCACAGGTGCAGAGGAGCTTATTGCAGTGTGCAAAGAGGGTTTAGCAAGGGAGTTCGAGATGAAGGACATTGGCTTGATGCATTATTTCTTGGGATTAGAGGTATGGCAGGTATCGGGAGAGATCTTCCTTTGTCAAGGGAAGTACGCAATAGAGATCTTGAGGAGATTCAGGATGGAGGACTGTAAGCCGATGACCACACCTATGATTACCAATCTGAAGAAGGTGGTGAATTCATATTCAGAGTTGGTAGATCCTAGGATATACAAGAAGTTGATAGGGTCCTTGATGTATTTGGTCAACACCAGACCAGATATTTGTTTTGCTGTGAACACCTTGAGTCAGTTCATGGTGGAGCAAGGCAGATATATTGGATGGCAGGAAAACATGTGTTGAGGTACTTGAGAGGTACAATGGAGTATGGATTGAGGTATCTTGGATGAGATGGAGTGGAGTTGCAGGGATATACAAACTCAGACTAGGAAGGTAGTGCAATAGACAGAAAGAGCACCTTGGGGTGCTGCTTCAACTTGGGATCAATAGTGATTACTTGGTTCAGCAGGAAGCAGACTTCTGCAACACTTAGTTCAGCAGAGGCAGAGTATATGGCAGCGAGTATAGCTAGCTTTGAAGCTATTTGGATTCACAAATTGCTTACAGGATTATTTGATCAGGAGTTGGAGCCTACAGTGATATACTGTGATAATCAAAGTTCTATCAAACTCTCAGAGAATCCAGTATTCCATGACAGGTCTAAGCATATTGAGATCATATACCACTTCGTCTGGGATATGACCGAGAAGGGAGCAATGAAGCTTCAATATATTTCCACTGATGAGCATGTTACAAATATTTTGACCAAACCCTTGGAGAAAGGGAAGTTTATGTTCTTCAGAGAAAGACTTGGAGTGGTGCAGAATACCTTCCTCGCTAAGAGGGAGTGTTTATGCTAGTGGTAGCATCATACATGTATTTTTGCACAGGTCTATGTGTCTAGACGTGTGGAAATCGTTCAAAGCCTTCTACTCTTGGATTTACTTAAATTAAAGGAATTATTAAAGTAAATTGCTTTTATTAATTAATTATTTATTTATTTAATTGATTTATTTAAGTAAAGTGCTAAAAGTAATTAGCACGTAGTCTTAGCATGTAAATCTCAAGTGAGGTGAGAAGTAATCTCAACTGTCAATCACTTTGGAGATTAGAAATAAATTATAACTCATGATTATAAAAGCAAGGATAGGGTGAAGGAGGAAGATGCTTGAGACATCTTTGTCAAGTTGATCAAGAGAGATTGACAGAGGACAAAGAGAGTTGGTTCATGAAGGATTATGATTCAAGATCTTGGATAGGTGGATAAGGACTTCCATCTACATATCAGGTCAAGGAGAAGAGAGAACAGAGGCAACTCAGGTGGGTTTTAGTCAGAGGAAGCCATAAGAGAGTGTCGTGTCGTTCGGGGCTTGTCGTATAGTCTTTTCGTACATGTACGCGGGTTTCAGTGGAGACAATCGCGTACATACGTGGGTGTGTTGAAGGACTGCCGCGTACACCTCAAAAAGCGTGCAGTTCTGGGTCATACAACAGACCAAACTTTGCCAGCTTTGTCTGTAGTTGTATTTATCTTAGTGGGCCATTATCCCTGTTATGGGAGCCCTAATTTTAGTATAATAAAGTCATTTTCATCACTGGTTTTCCCTCCGAGGTTTTTCTAGGGGTATCTACCAAAAAATATTGGTGTTCATGTGTGCATGATTTGGTTTCCTGATTTTTGCTTCCACTATACTTATCGAGTTGAATATCACAATAGTGTATTTTTGTTTTGTGAGTTGCTAAATCTGATTGCAGTAAGTAAATCACTAGATAACAAGATACCTAGGTGCTAGAGTAAGAGAAATTTCAACACCAACTATATCAGCGCTGCATCCTCTTGAGGAACAGATTTATGTAAATCGTTGAGGAATTGTCGAGTTCATGAGAAGTTGGGGGCGCATGATGTTTTCTTGTTGACCACTTGTACTTCCATTTTTTATGTTTCCTGTCTTTCTAATTTTTCGACCTTTGTAAGCAAGGTGCCATTCCAAACTTTTAAATGAGAAATTTCCTTATATTTTTCTGGCAAAATCTTGGAATTTTTTTCGCTCGTCTTGTTCCTATTATTTAGTTGTCCGATCATGTTGAGCGGCTACATTCTATACATCTTCTATTTTCTTGATGAACAGTCTTTAGTGCATGGTTTCATCATGAGATTGTATACTACTATCTTCTTTTAATTATGAGAAAATATCAAGCATCTCTTCATGTTTAGGGTGAAAGTACCCAATGTTTCCATCTAGGTTGATCCTGGAATATGTCAATGTTTTTTTCACATAAAGACCTTATGTTGAAATGGGATACGAAAGTATAATCATCAATTGTTAGTTGTAGGTCCTTTATTTGATATTGTCTTTTGTCTCAAAAGTTTACTTTTCTGATTATACTTACCTCAGAAATCAATGAATGATTCACCAATTTTGTGCAAAGATAATTATTAATTTCATGAGTAATGACAATAGTAATATCTTTCCCTTTAATGGTCTGATTTATTTTTTATAGGATCGAAATAATTTCTTTTGTAGTATTAAGAAATCTTCTTTTTCTTACCACTAGGATCCATTTTTATCTATTTATATAATAAATTATGACTCTAGATCTTAACACCACAAAACATTTTAAGAGCTGCAGGTTATCATAAAATTCATGCTACACTCAAAGTATACATATACTGTTAATGATTAGAAAACAAATTGTCGTCTTACATTTACATTTGTTACTCATAATGTTGTTACCCATAAATACATATCAAAAGGGTTTTATTTCAAAAATGAGGTTTTATTTGTTTACGGCTTTAGATTGCTAAATTGTCTCTTGAATTAACTATTTGCTCTAGTTAATCTTTTGTGTTGAAGTTTGCTGCATTTATAAAAATATATCTAAAGTAGATTGGTGCTCATGACTAATGCTTTTGAATTTGAATACTTGAAGTGAACACTATTTCTTTTTGCTTTTGTATCATTATGTTTAATGATTCTAGAGTAGATTGGTGCTCATGATTTATGCTAATGAGGGATTGTGTTTTATTGAAGGTTGAGGCATTGGGTGAAATTGAACTTGCAACAAAGTTGTTGAATGATGATATTGAAGAAGAGGTGAGAGCTTTGGTTAAACTAAGAATACAATAGTTCTGTTTCTAAACTAAGTTTTCCGGTGCTCTATTTTAAGATTACTTTTCTTTTAAATTTATATGATTTTTGTAATCGTTGTTTTGTTGTACACTATTTATTCTATTTTGTTATCTTATGTTAGGTATTTAGATTACAACAATAACTATATTTTGCCTCAATTCATTGCTTGTGCTTTGAATTATAACAATTATTTTATTCATGTTATAAATTAAAAGGAATTGGAAACAAGCTTTGTATAGAAAAGTTGTTGAAAGGGAAAAAGATAGCCATAATGAGTGCAAGTTTAGATGATCAATAAAAGTTGGTGACTTCTAGTAACAAATTACAATGGGAAGGAATGTATGTTTTAAAACTGTGAAGTAAAGCAGTGCATATAGATTCTTAAACAAAACAAAAATTAATTAATGGCTCATACACATAGTACACAGTGCACAGAGATTTACGCTGGAAACTCTTAATCAAGAGAAAGCCAAGCTTCCTTGGTGCCACACTCTCAATTCTTCATTGTATTAATTTTACCATTCACAATACAATATATATAATATTTTAGGTATTCCGCGGCTACCAAAACCCTAATCCCTTAATCCAGGATTAATTTAGAAAACCACTAAAAACAACAAAAACCCCCAAAAAAGAAGTTTGGGGCACTGCTCTGAACCCTGTCGGGTCCGAGCTAGCGCCTGAAGCTGAGTGCTTCACATAGCCAGGGAGGGCCAATCCTGGCCCCACCTTGGACCCCCACTCGTGCAACGACTGACGCACTCGTACACTGCTACTAGGGAGGGATCGTCAGACGCAGTTGTTAAAGTTGATACATTCCCCCACAGACATGCAAATAATATAACACCTACCCAACATTCTCCCACTTGTTGTCTTCTTTGCATATAGGGGGTCACGGGATTACATAGTCAACAATCCAGGGCAATAATGCCCATTGCTTCTCTACACCAGGAGAACTTCTCACTGCTCATAGACTTTGTCAATGAATCTGCAACATTCTTCAAAGTGTTGTTGTTGATTGCAGCTTCATGAGACATTCTCTAGGTTGTTCTCCTCTAGACTGAGTTAAGACGATATGTATGAGAGAGCCCATGTGATGGGTGTGTCATTCTCATCTGGACTGAGTTGAGACGATCTGTGAGAGAGCCCATGTGTTGGGTGTGCCCATGTGATGGGTGTGCGTCAGACTCTAGATTGAGTTGTGATGACGTGTGGTCTCTGGTCTACTCCTCTGGACTGAGTTGAGATGACTTGAGATGGTCACCTGCCTTGTACTCCTCTAGACTGAGTTGAGTCGGCTTGAGATGGTCTCTTGCCTTGTATTCCTATGGACTTAGTTGAGTCAGCTTGAGATGGCTCTCCAGATGGTACTCTTGTGGACTCAGTTGAGTGATCTGTTGAGAGTGACGTCCCTGTGGGTGAGCACATGTGGACGTGTCCCTAGTCGCTGAGCACTAGAGGATGTGTGAGATCCCTTGCTATATTGTCAGAGAGTGAAAATTTGGTAAAACCCTAATTGTGTTGTAAAGAGTACAAGTCAGCCCCACCATGTGAAAGATAATTAATATTGTATAATTATTAATTATATTATTAAGTTGTACAGGTCGACCCTATTGTTCCAATAGACACATCATTTGATGTGATAGGTTTTGTATAAATAAGAGTGGATCCCCATTGTGGATTACACTCACTCGTTATGTCATAATTTTAGAAGTTGAGGTCCGAAATTATGAGGAATGCAATTCGCAGTTCTCTAGGAGCTAGGTTTCACCTCCTCTCGGCCTCTAACAACCAATACGGCCTTCATGACCCTAGTGCAAGGGTACTTGGACCCTCTCACTAGATCGAGTTTATGCCTTTGCTGAAGATGAAGGCTTGCAACCTTTCTATCTCCCTCTTGGCCTCTGAACTCCTCTAAGAATCCTCCGTTGCTTTTGATCTGCAACTAAAAACCCTCTAGTGTCACTCACCGAATCGATTTCTCCTCAAGCCACCCGCTCTCCTTTTAAATCTCTAGCTAAGTGATTCAATGGTGGAGATTAAATCTCCAACGTGTCAAATCATTGGATACAATCTAATTTGAAACTCACTTTGACTTTTCTATAAGATCAAATAAGCTTCTCACAGAGAGTTGGCTAATAATGATTAATGATTCACATTTCCTAAGTTTAGACTTATGAAATATTTAAATGATCATTAATCAAATTAATTAATCCCTTTTTCCTAAGTTAGACTTAGGAAAAAATTAAATGACTTTCAGAAACATTCTTCTAGTGTCTCTTGCTTGCGTGACACCTTGCCAAAACAAGAACACTTGTCCGAGCTACAATATTTAGACACTTTTCAGGGCCAGTATGGATCATATCTTCTTTATTTTTCTTCTCAGAGACAATATAACTGTGACACCTATCAGTATAAGTTGCTCCCAATAGCTTATACAAAGTTCCACACCAAACTCCCCTCATCAACATCATTGCTCCTCATACCGTCTTGCAAGTTCCCTTTCCCAATTAAGTATCCACACCTACATCTTCCAACTTACCTACAAATATTAGGCTTCAGACTAGATCTGGAATTTGCAAAACTCTAGGGAGAGTTCTAATCCTTCCATCTTTTAACAACAACTTCATCCTTCTATGTCCCAAGATTTTGGCTGTCGAGTCATCTCCTTAGAAGACATCACCACCATCGTACTTTTCATATTCACTGAAACACTCCTTGTGAGGAGTCTTATGAAATGATGCACCTGAGTCGATCAACCATACATCACGATCTACATGTGTACCTGTAGATGCCAGGTAAACATCACCTCCTTCTGTCGAGGTTTTCGCCTCTGTAGAAGAGGCATCATCAGATCCCTTTACTTTATCAACTTTCTTAGACCTGCAATCTTTCTTATAATTCCCAACTTTACCACATTTCCAACATTTCCTCGAAGATTTTCTTGGGGATTTCGATCTACCTTTAGATTTAGATCTCCCCGTCGAAGACTTATTTGTATTCCTATCTTGGGGATGACCTCTTACAAATAAATCTTCTGTGCTATGACTATCCATGCTTTTCTGCCTCATCTCTTCCGATAACAAGGATGAAACTACATCCTCATACTTCAATGTAGATTTTGTGGTACTACCAATTGCTACAACTAGATTATCCCGGGAGTTTGTTAAAGAACATAACAAAGTAATACACTTATCTTCTTCTACAAGCATAATATTTATAGAGACAAGTTGACTTACTAGAGTATCGAAGGAATTTAGATTCTCTTTCATAGAATCTCCATCTTCCATCCTAAGATGATACAATTTCTTTCAAAGAAACAACTTGGTTACTAGGGATTTTGACCGAACAAATTCCCCAACTTTTCCCATAGCTCCTTGGCTGTAGATTTTCCCAACATATTTAGTAACACTGAATCTTCCAGACATAGACGAATCATACTCCTTGCTCTTCTATCCAACTTCTCCCAATCTTCTTTCGACATACCAATAGATTGAGCACTAGTAGTTTCTGTACCAATAGATTGTGGATCGGTAGTTTGTGTACCCGTAGGCTGTGTACCAGTAGGTTATGTACCAGGATCCACAACGATCCACTGTTCTTTGTCTACAAGCAGGTCCTCCATCTTGAGCTTCCATAGATCGAAGTTTTGACCGTTAAACTTCTTAATTTCGATTCTAGAACTACTCGCCATTTACTTTCAACGCACAAATCACCACTTCAAAGCTCTCATTGAACCTAGGTTTATCACAAACCCAAGATAAACTTGATCTATCAAGAACGAGCCAAACCCTCAACAACAAAGGCATCCCCCTGAAGCCAAAAACATGCTTTGATACCACATGTAAGTTTTAAACCTGTGAAGTAAAGCAATGCATACATATTCTTAAGCAAAACAAAAATTAATCAATGGTTCATACACATAGTACACATAGATTTATGCCGGAATTCCTTAACCAGGAGAAAACTAGTTTTCCTTGGTGCCGCACTTCTCAACTCTTCATTGTATTAATTTCACCTTTTGCGATACAGTATATACAATATTTTAGGTATTCTGCAACTACCAAAACCATAATCCCTTAATCTGGGATTAATTTAAAAAAACGCTTAAAATAGAGAAAAACGCTGAAATAGCAAAAACCGCCAAAAAATAATTTTGGGTCGCTGCCCCGAGCCCTATCAACTTCGGGCTAGCACATGGAGTCGAGTGCTTCGCTTAGCTAGGGGGGGGGCAATCCTACCCCCCGCGCAACGCCCAACATACACGTACACCACTAATAGGTAGGGATTGTCAGATGCAGTTATCAAATCTGACGCACCCTCCCACTCACATGCAAAGAATATAACACCTACCCAACAAGGAATCCCACACATGCCACTAATGTATTAGAAACCATGTGAACAATGAATGCCCAAACACACTAGAGTTATTATATTCAAGCATTACTATCCACCTTTTGGGATGTTGTTGATAATTTGTATAAGGAGTTTGTTGACCACCTATCTCGAATAAGGGTTTGTTGATGATTACAGTTGCGTGAGACATCCTCCAGGACACAAACTGAGTGAGTCGGCTTGTGAGAGAGCCCATGAATTGGGTGTGCCCATGAGATGGGTGTGTAGTTTCTCTCTGAGACGGAGATGGAACGTTGTGTGCCCCTATGTGGGGTGAGGAAGCCCATGAGTTGGGTGTGCCCATGAGATGGGTGTATTGTTCCTCTCTGAAACGAAGATGGAATGTTGTGTGCCCCTGTGTGGGGTGAGGAAGCCCATGAGTTGGGTGTTCCCATGAGATGGGTGTGTCATTCCTCTTTGAGACGAAGATGGAACGCTGTGTGCTCCTGTGTGGGGTGAGGAAGCCCATGAGTTGGGTGTGTCGTTCTCTTTGAGACAGTGCTGAAACGATGTGTAGCCCTGTGAGGGGTGAAGGAACCCATGTGATGGGTTTACTGTTCTCCTCTGTGCAGAGAGTTGAGATGATGTGATACTCCAGATGATTCTCCTGTGAGACAATGAGATAAGAGATATGTTGAGTAGGACATTCCTTTGGCTGAGCACAGGTGAACGTGATCCTAGTGGTTGAGCACTAGTGAGGGTTTCCAGAAAATTCGTACGACCCTCCTCTCTGAGGTGTTCCAACACTTAATACTTGGACACTGGGGATAAAGGTGCATAGGAGTGTACAACCTCCTTCAACGCACCTCCAAAAAGCTTCAGATTGCATTTCCAAGCTTTTTTATTTTTTGGCCCTAGGGTTTCTAGGGTTTTGCAATTTTTTGTAGAAATTTCAGAATTAAGGGTTTCTGTAGCTCATTGAAGGAGCTCTTCAACTCACCAGTGTTCTTTTAACTTTCAAGGTTTATTGTTGGCAGTCATAAGCCCAACAAAACCCAAGGTTGCTATCCTAGCCTAGCCGTTAGTTTTTCTAACCCAGTTGGCAAGGGTTTGTGAGAATCTGAAAATATGATGAACAGAACCCTGGTGGAAGATAGTCTTGATGGATCAAGCAACTTCAGTTCAAAATATCAAGATGACAAAAGGTGACACCGTTGCTATCTTTTTCATGTCAGAGATCAAAGATCAGCTAAGTGCAAATTGGAGAAATCATATCAGCACTCTCAGGTATGCACTTGTATATATTATTTGTTGTTGAAATAATGTAACTGCGAAGAGCATTCTTATTATTATTTTGTTATTGGATTAAATCCCCATTGTGGATTAATCATGTCATTATTATTATTTTGTTATTGGATTAAATCCCCATTGCAGATTAATAGTGTCATTATTATTATTATTATTGTTATTGGATTAATCCCCATTGAGGATTAATCATGTCGGTAATTGTATAAGGACCAAATCCCCTTTTTGCGGATTGGTCATCGGACAATTACAAAGTGCAGAATAAGAAGTCGGCCCCAGCAGTTATAATGGAGGACCTAGAATTAATTAAAGTTGGGTTTACCCACCCAGAGTGAGAGGTCGACCCTGCCAGATTGTGACCTTTCAGTTGTGCCAGGTTGATATAAATAAGAGGCTAGCGCCTCACTTCTTACACACAACTCACTTGCTCATTCTCTTTTGAGGCAAGCTGCAATTAGAAGTTGGAGAGAGGAGAAGAAGAGCGACACATCTCTTGGGAGGACTTTCTGTATTGGTTTGAGTTATCTCTTGAACATTGTATAAGCTATTTATGATAAGGAAGCTTTTGCTGGGTTTTCTTCCCCTAGAGGATTTCCCAGGATAAATGCTGTGTCTCTTATGAATGTGTATTTCTCAGTGATCTTGTTCTTATTATGCTCTTATCTATTGAAATGCAAAGAACTATAATAATGGCATAAACATTAACATGGTATCAGAACCAACCTGAAGGAAACACAATTTGCAAGAGGAAAAACGCCACTGTTACCGTACTCCAAAATTAGGGTTTTGCAAAAGTGAGTATTTTCAGCTCCCTAACATCCTAGAAAACCGCACCCTCCCCCAAGGATCAATTTGGCACCTAGAGCGCAGTTTTTCAGTGGCTGGATCTCCCGGAAAGTGAAACCCTAGTTTCACAAAAGTACCAGAAGTACTAGAAAACCAGTACTAGAAGTACTAGAAGTACCGGAGCACCAGAAGTATTGGAAGCACCAGTCCAGAAATCCGCAGCTCAGTTTTGACGGGGCAAAATTTGGATTTTCTCAGATCTGAGGACACCAGGCTACTCGCATCAGCCAAGTGCACCTCCTGGTAAGGTCAAAACTTGACTTCAAGCACTTTCAATTTTTGGTCATTTTTGTTGCCGAAAGTACAAGATGTCTGCAAGCACAAAGCTTGTTGAGAAATTAGAAGGCATAGACAACTTCCGTGCCTGGAACTATAGGATTGGTCTGATCCTTGCAGAGAATGACCTATTAAGATTTATCAAAGAAGAAGTGAAGGAACCTGAAGATGCCGTAGAGAAAGCGATGCATCAGAAGGACTCAATCAGGGCTCAAAGAATCATTGCAGATTCAATCAAAGACCACCTGATCCCGTATGTATCGTCAAAAGGAACCCCGAAGGAGATGTTTGATGCTCTAAGCAAACTATATGAAGGAAAGAACATCAATCGAAAGATGAATCTCATAACTCAGTTGAAGAATACCAAGATGCGGAAAGAAGAAATGATTCAAGAATACTTCTCCCGAATCTCTGAGATAAAAGAACAGTTGAAAACGATTGGAGACACCATCGACGAAGACGAATTTGTAATAACCGCCCTAAATGGTCTCGCAAGACCTTGGGATGCCTTCATCGAGTCAGTATGCGGCAGAAAGGAAAAACTACAGATTGAAAGCCTATGGGAAGAATGCACCCAAGAAGAGACAAGGGTAGCCAACCGTGAAGCACTACTAGCAAGGGACGATGATCAAGCCCTAGCTACTCATACAAAAGGAGGAAGTAAGAAACCCTACTTCAAAAGGGAATCTCAT
>ML837254.1:8236-31325 GCA_009831015.1 Picea engelmannii | reverse complement strand
CCCTGCCAAACAAAAACCAGGGCAGGTGGCAGACTTAAGTCTTTACACCACTATTCAGAGAAACCATGAAAACTAAGCTGGAAGTAAAACTGGACATTGAACTGGAAATTAAACAAGCATCTAAGCATGAAATTGAAACTGCATTGTATTAGCACAAGGATTCAGACTAAATTCCAATCCATAGAATTACCTGTTAGCATCGGAGGTTGCGTCACTGGGGTTGCCACTGAGAGGCCCGTTCCTAGTCGAGAGCACAAAAGGCCTGGCACAAGTCAGTTATTTTTGGACAACTAGTGCGTTTGAGTATGCCTGATATAACATATTGATACACTGGTGCATGAGGATGTCGCAGTGAATCTGACCTTCCATCTGGCTTCGAAGCTCGAGCACTAGCGCTAGTTTCTCTGAGTGGAAGAATGGTGGGGGACATTGCCATGGTTTCGGGATTGTCATAATAGGTGGTGGCGCTAGGACTGGGCCACCTGCCACCGCCAAACCACCTGTTGCCTCGCCAGTAGCCTCCTGTGCTCCTTCTTTGTCCCTCACCATCATGAATTTCTCCTCCGTCCCGTGCTCCTCGACTTCCTCTATTGCACTTGAAGTTTTGAAATCACCTAGAAGCATGGCATCCCTGAGGTCAAGGTGTAGGAATTCCTCCTCAACTATGCAGTTGTAAGCCTCCTTTGCCTCCCGCACAAGCCTGTTTATGTCTAGTGCACTAGCTCCGGCTGGAAATTAGCTGGGGGGCTGCCAATTATCTAGAACAGTGAAGATGAGGGATTTCAGAGGGAACTAAATTGGTTCCTCTGGAATCACCTCCTCCACATACGCCATTGGAGGCGTCCTAACCTTCTCCCTGCGCTGAGTGTGGGCTATGGATAATGCCTGCTCTAACTGTTTCCTCCTCCTCTGTCGTGTGGTGAAGTTGTGTCAGGTAGGGCTGCGACGCGGCCTGCCTCTTTCCCTCAACATGGAGGAGCATTGGAGGGTGCTAATGTGTAACGTGAGCATGCTAGAAATCCTCTAGTAGCTGCACTAGAACTCATATTTGTCGGCCTGGTGTGAAGCTAAGGTGAAATGGCCCCAATCTATGCTTTACCGAATAAGAACACCGAGGATTAACATGACTGTTGCCACCAACATTGCCCATCCATTGAATCGCATGGTCATCATTTTTCTCGCGCGAGGGAGCAGTCCTTCACTTCTTGGCCCCAAAGCCTGTCGAGCCCAGATTCCCTTTTGATGCGCCATCAACATTTATTTTGATGAAGCCTATTGGTGGGGGGGACCAGGTGCTCGAGCTACTAGTTGAATGGTTGGCCACAAGGCTCTGAATTATGTCATCAAGATTGAGTTGATAGTTTTGAAGGATACACCTTTCACCCATACTGCACTTTAAGTCCTCTTGGGAACATTTCCCACTTTTGATTGTTTCTCGGATCAAATTCATGATTCTTTCCCATGTTGAGGTGGGGGGGAAGCATTCAATTGAAAGATTCTATTTTTTCTTTCCTTCTAGATTTTCCATAAGATGAAGCCCGGTAGGAGCTGCCAGATGCAATCTAGAATTAGGTTCTGATAGGAGATTGAGTCCCAATTTTCTATAGTGTCGATGATGTTGGTCCTGTTTCTGTTGGAGCGGAGCATTATTTGAGTCCCCAAATCCCAAATTGTCTCACTGTAGTGGCATTGGTTGAAAAGGTGCTCCATCATTTCTTCCTGTTGCTAATAGAGGGTGCAGATGGGGAGGCCTACGAAACCTCATTTTTTGATATTGTCCCAAGTGAGGATTCATTTTTGGACTATGAGCCATAGGAAGATGGACACTTTAGGCCAGAGTTTTGAGTTCCAGATCTTACCCCATATGCTCTCCTTGGCATGATCCTGATAGTTCCCTTGTAAGTAGTAAGCTTATTTGACTGCAAAAATGTCGGTTGTGGAGTGCCCCCATCTAAGAATATTTGGGCCTTCCCTGATGGAGATTTTCCATTTTTTTGCACAAGATTGTTAGGCCTATAGGTCCATATCTCTTGGGAAGTGAAGTTCATGTGGTTCATTTTTCCAAGTGCGTCATGGTTGGTGCCTTTCAAACGTTCTCCAAAGATCCTTTACCCATCTGAAGTTTTCAGGTTGCAGCGGTTGACATAGGGGGATGAGTTATTCAAGAGTGGCTAAAGGTGGTTTTTGTTGCCAAGAGTCTTGCCAGAACAGTTCATGTTCCCCATCTCTGAACTCCCGGAAAGCATGCTTCTGTATTAGTTGTCTATTGAGCTAGGATGTGTTCCATATATTGGATCCCTGGATCTGATCATTGAATCTGATTCGCTGCTCTTTTCGTGTGGCGGGAGCATACTTATTTTTCCATATTTGTGCCCAAAGTTCTGTGGGCTTCTTGAGCCATCTCCACCACGGTTTTTTCTCCATGACTTGATTTAGTTTCCATGGGTCCCTGAGCCCTAGTCCACCCAAAGATTTAGGTTTTCATATCTTGTCCCAACCAACTAGAGCCCACTTCTTATTAGGGTGATGCCCATGCCATAAGAAGTTGCGTTGAATGTTCCTAATGGATTGGATGACAGGCTGTGGTGTTGATAAGGCGGTGAAAAGGTAGGTGTTGATAAGGCAGTGAAAAGGTAGGTTGGAATGGCTTGAAGAACAGACTTTAGGAGCACCAACCTAGCTGCGATATTGAGAGGTCTGAAGGTCCAGTTGTTGAGTCTATTAGAGATGGAGAGTAGCAAACTGTCCCAGGAGATGTTGCGCGCAGGTGCTCCTGTGAGCGGGATGCCTAGATAATTGGACAAAAGGGATATCTTGGGAATACCCAGGAGGCAGGAGATATGGTTTTGGATGGCCACCGAGGTATTAAAAAAGTAGAGCTTAGATTTTTCAAGGTTTAGGGCCTTTCCCAAAGCATCAGCAAAATCAATGAGGATAGAATTGAGTTTAATGGATTTGCGAGTTGTCAGAGTGTTCAGCAGGAGGCTGTCATTGAAAAATTGGTTGTGCAAGGGGGCTGGATGAATATTGTGCAAAAGAAGGCCTTTAAGGGATCCCTCCAAAACAAAGGCTTTAAGGTAGCGGCCCAGTCCATTCGCCATTAAAACAAAGAGCAAAGGGGAGAGGGGGTCTCCTTGACAGATTCCGCTAGTGGGAGAGAAGGTTTGGGAGGGCACGTCATTGACAAGGATAGAGAAGAAGGATAAATAAGTAAGCCTCATGATCCATTATACCCAATGGTTGTCAAAGCCGAAAGCTTCTTGGAGGGAGTGCATGTACTGCCAACTGATTTTGTCAAAAACTTTAAAGAGGTCAAGTTTGATGAGAATACCTGGGGTCTTTGTTGTTTTCAGCGAGTGGATAGCCTCACACACAAGGATGAAGTTGTCCATGATTTGCATGCCTTCCATGTAGCCCGCTTGCTCTTTGGAGATAATAAAAGGCAGAATTGGTTTGAGACGCGTGGCTATGACCTTTGTGATGATTTTGTAGATGACATTACAAAGAGAAATTGGTTTGTATTGTTTGGGGTGCGTGACCCTCTCTTCCTTTGGGATGAGAGTGAGGAAGGTGGAATTATAGGCTAAGAGGACTTGAAATGAGGTTCAAACTTCTTCTCTTACCATTTCCCAACAATAATGAAAGAAGTATGTTGTGAATCCATCTGGATCGGGTGCTTTTCCTGGGGGAATTTCCTTGACAGCTTGATCGAATTCCTCTTGAGTGATGAGCCTCGTTAGGGCTTCATTCTGTTCTGGAGTTATTAGGGAGGGTATGTTCCTGGTGATCTTGTCGATTGTTGGCATTCTGTCATCGATGGTTTATGTTAGGAGGTCTTTGTAGTAATTAGTTAGTTCCTCAACAATTAAGTTGTTCTCCTTGATGGGATTAACCTGAGTGTCCTCCATCTAAGTTATTATTTTGATGTATCTACAATGCACCATTGATCGATGAAATAATTTGGTTTTCTTCTCACCCTCTTTGAGCCATTGTACCCTAGATTTCTGATGCCATAGTATTTCCTCCTGCTTCTTTCTTTCTTCCAATTCTATCTTGAGCTCCTCTTCTTCCTTCATTAAGTCTGTAGTTCTGATTCCTGATATGAATGTATTTTGTAGGGTTTCCAATCTCTTCTCAAATTCTTGCATTCTTTGAAGGATGTTCCCAAAGGCAGTTTTATTCTAGTGCTTTAGATGTTTCTTGAAATGTTTGAGACACGCTGGAATTTTTACATGCGGGTACCATGTTCTATTTTTGCTTGCTTCCACCAGGAAGTTGAGAGCTGATGGAAGTCAAGGTGGGATAGCCAAAATTTCTCAAATATGAAGGGTTTGAGTTTGGGTGTCGCTCCTGCATCCATACAGAGTGAGACAGACCAGTGGTCCGAGCCTGCTTTCGAAAGAATATTGGCCTCAATGGCAGGATCTTCCAGCAACAGAGTGTAACACCCTCTTTCCCCCAGCTTGTAAATATAACTGGACTAGACAAGAACTATGGAAAACTCATAAACGTGAATATGTGATGTAAATGGACCTTCAGGAAGAGGTCAATGAATGTGAATAACATTTTGAATCTATTGCAGGACTGCTGAGAGGGGATGTGCAGAAAAAGAGACCACGATGGCGGTGGAAGGCACTGGGAAAAGTGGCGTTAACTTCCACCGAGAATTAAATACCGTATTTGGACTCCACTGGCCCGAGGAACTAAAAGTGGCTCGCTGGCCCTGAAATTTAATGCCTTGCAGGCTGGCAGGTTGATGGCTTAATGAGGGATGGGGAGGTGAACTGCCTATCCATAGAGACGTCAGGCCTGATCAGTGCGAGGGTAATCGTGCCACACGCAACCTTGAGAGAGGATAAGGCGTATGGCAGAGGCGATTGAAAAGGGAGACGCGAGGGGAACTCTGGCATTTTTTTTACGTAGAGTGAGTGATAGCAGAGAGGAAGGATTGCAACCTTCTCTCCTGGTCACTGGTAGATAGAGAGACGCAGTCTCAGAGCATCGCGGTCTCAGCTCGGGGGTGGCTAGTGCTAAATCCACTGGGAGTCTCTACGCCTATGGTTGGGTGGAAACGAGCACCCCTCTCAGCAGTTGCACCCACTTCTGAAGTTATTTCTGATAAGTGTTTTGTTCATATTGCATCTTGAAATTCATATACTGACATATATGCTCCTAAACTGTGAAATGGTGAACAATTACAGTATAAGAATGTCTGTGTCGTGTTTTGATAAGTAATGTTAGATATATGCTTATAACAGAAATACCACACATGGATTATGTTGATAAATGAATTTAATTAGGCATGAGTCAAACTAAGTTAGGCTTCCAGCCCATCCTCGGGAAGCTGTTTACCCGTATCTACCTCCGAAAATGCCCCGGTATAGATCTCTTCACAGAGATTTCCTCCTTAGAAAGGTTCACCAGGAACCCAGAAAAAGGACTTGAACGTGTAAGTCTTATTAACCTTGTACGAGGAGGAATGACCCTCTTAAGGTTCTGAGGTAGCAGTGTAGGGATATGTAACAAATCGACGAATGATACCTCGTCGGGTGATCCATAGCCATTCACGACCGTTAGATTGATGGAAGTAACGAGGGCATTACATACCATGCCCTTTTTCCCTCTATCTTCGTGAACAATGAGGAAATCGGGATCGTAGATTCCAAGACCCAGGAGAACATTTGGACCATTGATCTTTCCACATCCATGAAGTAGTGGAAGAATGCACAAGGTGGGACAATCTGAGCCGTTGGATCTCATCATAAATATCGTCGGCCATTGGATCGGGTTAATATGCTCGGAGTTTAGTCTCTGGAGTGTGCGCAGGAAGAATGGATTTAAACCATTAGATCTTGGTCCGATTACCCGTCAGCCGTTGGATCAGATAGGTGTCAGAGATTCGGAGAGAGTCGGGATGTTGGCCATCGAGATATCGGAGATCCTGAGATCGAGGGAATCGAGACACTATAAGTCTCGAAACAGTGAGATCAGGTCTGGACCGTTCATCAGGTTGGGTACGTGGCGGAGATCTGAAGAGAGTCGGAGATCGGAGTTTCGCGAGTCCAGAGGATGAGGCATCCAAGACAACCGAAGTCACGAACCCTGAGAGTTCATCTGGTTCGTCCATCCATTTGGGACGCATGTTAGAAATCCGCAGAGAGTCAGGATATTCGGCATCGGGAAATCGGAGTTCCTGAGGTCGAAGGAGTTGGGACATCACAAGTCTTGAAATCCCGACGAGATCAGAGCCGCCCGTTTGTGAGGCACGTGGCGAGATCGAGAGCCCATTGACATATCAAAGATTTGGAAGGCAAGACCTCCGGAGCACCAGAAATCGCGAAAGCGTGAGATTGGATCAGGACAGTCCGCTTGTGGGGACGCGTGGCAGAGATCCAGACCATCGGGGAAAGTCCCGACGAGGAGGACGTCCATCAGAGTTTGGTTCATCGGGATATCGGAGTTCCCAGTGACAAGTTATCTGTGCACTTTGGAATCGTGAAACATGAAACCCCGATCAGTGGGGGACAACTGTCAGCACATCAGGGCTGAGGGAAGGACCACAGTGGAGGCCAGCTATCAGTGCAGTGGAAAATCGGGATTCGAGGAGTCGGGAATCCCATGGACGTATGTATTGTGGTATTGAAATCCCCGTAGCCCCGACGAGGGATAAGACTGCGGTCATGGGGATCGTGGTCATGTGATCTAGGAGCCTAGCTAGGAAAGCTAACACGTAAAGGGCGTGTCGGGACTCGAGGAATCGTGAGTCCTTGGGACATTTTCACTTTGGCATTGAAAACCCCGAAACCCTTATGGGGGACAAGGCTGCGGTCTTGTGAGAGAGAGGTCACGTGGATTAAAGACTTAGCCTGGGAGGCTAAGGCAGCAGAGGAGTGTATCAAGATTCGGGGATCGGTGAACCAAATTGTTGGGACATCACGAGTGTCAAAACCCCGATGGACGGAAGATATTCTTTCAGAGAATCTCCAGGTCTGTAATGACCGTTAGATGTGGAGGTGAGATGTCAACTTAAGCCAAGACGTGAATATGCTTTAGGATAAGCGGCGAGCAGATCTGGACGGCCAGAGTCCACCCATCCAGATCTATGACTGAGGTTCCATTCCGGAGCCCCATTACTGTTCTGCCTTTAGCGGTAGGGGGGGGTCCGAAATTGGACGATCAACTCTCGAACGGTCGAGATTTACTCATCGTGATCAACGGATTCTCGGTGGATTCCGGACCCCCCTTTCCATTCTTCCTTTAACGGGGGGGTCTGGAATAGTGTGGCGTGTGAAGTGGGACCCTCCCTGTCATGACGTCCACCGTGTCGCGTTCCCCTTGCTACTTGTATACCACCTAACCGCGCAACAGGCGTTTCTCATTTGTTGTTCTCTACCCCTGTTGAGGTTTATTCCTATTGGCCATTCGCTGACCCCATGGGAATTCATCCCTATGGGATGCACATTAGCCTTGGCGGGCTTCGGTGGTTGCAGAGTCTAATGTTTAGACATTACTACAGCGCCGGGGCGTGAAATAAAAATAGGCACTACGTTCAAACTGAACCATGATCATGACCCGTGATCACCTGAGAATGGGGAAGAAAAGAGAAAGAGCCAGTCTACGCTCGATCTCCATGGTTATTTAGGAGCTTGAGTCTGACAGAGGACTGGAAAAATTTGATTTAGGTAGTGGGTATGTTACAAAGTGGTATCAGAGCATGGTTACAACACTCGGCCTGATTGGGTTCATGCACGAGTCGCGCATAAACCTTGTTCGAAGCACTCCTATGAGGAGTAACTCCCTGACTTAACTCCCTTGTCCAGGATTAAAAACTTGGAAAATGAGAACCCAACTGTGTATGCAAGTGAAAGAAGTTATGAATTTATGCACAATTTATAAAAAAATGAATTTAACTCTTGACTAATAGCCAGCGTTTGTCTTTTCACTCAAGAAGACGATCAACCGCAAGAATCTACAAACGTAGAGTATGGTGACTCACCAAGAGGTGGGAGAAGGCTCCCACAACAGAGACGAAGAGTTTGATGAGAGAAGAGAAATAGGAACCCCTCCAGACCTAGCCGAGAATGTGAGGAGTCTCATGGTTGAGTTGCAAAGCTGTAAGGCCGACAATGAAAGGATGATGAAATAAAAAGAGAAGCAAACCGAAATTAATGCAGTTTTACTGCAGAGCTTATCCGACCTACAGCGACAAATGCAGCATGAACCTGAGATGCAGAATCGTGGTCGTGTCAGTGGCCATACTGAGAGAATCACATCTAGAAAGGTCCAACCCAAAGGTAAAGGACCAGTGCCAGACGATTCCACTGAGAAGGAAGCTAGTGATTCAGAAGGCTCTTCCAACAACAGGACCAGTTCCTATTCTCAAAAGAAACAGAAGACGAAAAAGACTTCCAAGAGTCATAAATTTGAGGAATTCAAAAAAGCTAAACCTCCCTCCTTCGACGACGAGATAAAGAAGGGAGAGGAAGCTGAGGCTTGGCTACTTGGACTAAGAAATATTTCAGAGTCCATGATTTCTCAGAGAACTTGAAGGCCCGAGTGGTGACTTCTTTCAGAAGCAAATACACTACTTGGGACATGTTCTGTCCAAGGAAGGGGTAGCAGTAGATCCTAACAAGATCAGTTCTATCATGGAATGGCCTACCCCAAAGGATGTCTCAGACATCAGATCCTTTATGGGATTGGTGGGATACTATAGAAGGATTTATAAAATATTTCTCTAGGATTGGTTGTCAAATCACTGCCCTCCAGAAGAAGGGAACAAAATTTATGTGGACACAGCAATGCGAAGAAATATTTCAAACCTTGAAACATCTACTAACCCATGCACCTGTGTTGAAAATTGCTGACCTAGAAGCTGACTTCCTTGTGTGCACAGATGCCTGTAAGGAAGGGCTCGGAGGAGTCCTTATGCAAGAAGGAAAGGTGATCTGCTACGAATCCCGAAAATTAAATGAACGCGAGGTCAATTTTGTGACTCATGATCTAGAACTGGTTTCCATAGTGCATGCCTTAAAAATGTGGAGGCATTACCTCCTAGGAAGGAAGTTTGTGCTTATGACAGACCACTATGGATTACAGTATTTGTTTGATCAACCCAAGCTCAATGCTAAACAAGCTAGATGGATGGCCCTCCTTAGCGAATTTGATTTTGAAATCAAACACATTAAATGGAAAGAGAATCGGGTGGCCGAGGCCCTTAGTAGAAGCATGAGAACGATTCACCTGGCAGCGGTGAGTGCCTGTGAGACAGATGTCAAGGACAGAGTAAAAAAGGCACAAGAAACCAATCCCTTCGTCCGAAATGTGACTCTGTACCTACAGCAAGAACCCACTGGAGCAAAATGTAAAGGCTATTAGATGACTGAAGGAGGTTTGCTCACCTATAGAGATAGACTGTACATTCCCAATTGTGATGACTTGAAGAGGTTCATCATGGATGAATTACACAAAAGATCCTACACTGGTCACCCAGGATACAAGAAAATGATTACTGCCACCCGAAAACAATTTTATTCGTCGGGATTGAAAAAGGACATAGCCAAATATTTGGCCCAATGCATAGAATGCCAACATGTTAAAGAAGAACATCGACACTCAACAGGACTATTACACCCTTTACCCATCCCAGAATTGAAATGGGAAACCATCTCCATGGATTTAATCACTGGATTACCAACTTCAACCAAACAGAATGATGCCATTATGGTGGTGGTGGATAAACTGAGCAAGTACGCTCATTTCATCCCCGTCAAATCAACTTGCAAGGCGATAAATATCGCCCAGATATTCATGAAAGAGGTATTCAGACTGCACAGCATGCCGAGAGAGATAATATCTGACAGAGACACAAAATTCACTTCCAAATTCTGGAAATCACTGATGGCGGGTTTAGAGACCAAATTGTTGTTTAGTACCGCCTATCACCCTCAAACCGATGGACAGACAGAAAGAGTAAATAAGATATTAGAAGATATGTTAAGAATGCATGTGATGCATCAACCTAGGAAATGGGAAGACTACCTGCCATTGGTAGAAGTTTCCTACAACAATGGCTACCAAGCATCCTTAAAGATTAGTCCCTTCGAGGTTCTCTATGGTAGACAGTGCAATACTCCAGTCAGCTGGAGTAATCCTGTAAATAGGATTTCTATTGGACCCGATATGTTGAAATAAATTGAACAACAAGTGACTCAGATAAAACAAAATCTGAAGGTCGCTCAGAGCCGACAGAAAAGTTATGTTGATCAAAAGAGAACCCCAAGAGAGTTCAAAATGGGAGACCATGTATATCTCAGAATTAAGCCCAGAAGGAGTTCCCTGAAAATGGGGGCTTGTGCCAAACTGATACCCTGGTATTGTGGACCCTTTGAGGTTCTAGATAGGGTGGGACCTGTGGCCTATCGGCTAGCACTTCCTACCATAGTAAAAGCACATAATGTTTTCCATGTTTCATTATTGAAGAAATATGTACATGATGCTAATCATATAATTGACTGGTTTGTGATCCAGGTGGAACCGGAGGGAGAATTTCTACCAGAAACCCAATGCATATTGTACAGAAAGGAAACCCAGCTCCGGAACAGAACCATTGCACAGGTCAAGGTGCAGTGGAAACATTTTGGCCCAGATGAGGCTACATGGGAGATGGAATATGCCATGAAATAGGAATATCCGATTTTGTTTACTTCTGTACATGCAATTCATGTTAGTAGCTAAGAACATCGAGGACGATGTCCCTTTTTAGGGGGAGGGAATTGTAACACCCTGTTTCCCCCAGCTTGTAAATATAACTGGACTGGCTAAGAACTATGGAAAACTCATAAACGTGAATATGTGATGTAAATGGACCTTGAGGAAGAGGTCAATGAATGTGAATAACATTTTGAATCTATTGCAGGACTGTTGAGAGGGGATGTGCAGAAAAAGATACCATGATGGCGGTGGAAGGCACCGAGAAAGATGGCATTAACTTCCACCGAGAATTAAATACCGTATTTGGACTCCACTGGCCCGGGGAACCAAAAGCGGCTCGCTGGCCCTGTAATTTAATGCCTTCCAGGCTGGCAGGTTGATGGTTTAATGAGGGATGGGGAGGTGAACCGCCTATCCGTAGAGTCGTCAGGCCTGATCAGTGTGAGGGTAATCGCGCCACACGCAACCTCGAGAGAGGATAAGGCGTATGGTAGAGGTGATTGAAAAGGGATACGCGAGGGGACTCTGGCATTTTTTTTACGCAGAGTGAGTGATAGCAGAGAGGAAGGATTGCAACCTTCGCTCCTGGTCACTGGTAGATAGAGAGACGCAGTCTCAGAGCATCGTGGTCTCAGCTCGGGGGTGGCTAGTGGTAAATCCACTGGGAGTCGCTACGCCTACGGTTGGGTGGAAACGAGCACCCTTCTCAGCAGTTGCACCCACTTCTGAAGTTATTTCTGATAAGTGTTTTGTTCATATTGCCTCTTGAAATTCATATGCTGGCATATATGCTCCTAAACTGTGAAATGGTGAACAATTACAGTATAATAATGTCTGTGTAGTGTTTTGATAAGTAATGTTAGATATATGCTTATAACAGAAATACCACACATGGCTTATGTTGATAAATGAATTTAATTAGGCATGAGTCAAACTAAGTTAGGCTTCCAGCCCATTCTCGGTAAGATGCTTACCCGTATCTACCTCCGAAAATGCCCCGGTATAGATCTATTCACAGAGATTTCCTCCTTAGAAAGGTTCACGAGGAACCCAGAAAAAGGACTTGAACGCGTAAGTATTATTAACCTTGTACGAGGAGGAATGACCCTCTTAAGGTTCCGAGGTAGCAGTGTAGGGATATGTAACAAATCGACGAATGAGACCTCGTCGGGTGATCCATAGCCATTCACGACCGTTAGATTGACGGAACTAACGAGGGCATTACATACCGTTCCCTTTTTCCCTCTACCTTCGTGAACAACGAGGAAATCGGGATCGTAGATTCCAAGACCCAGGAGAACATTTGGACCATTGATCTTTCTACATCCACGATGTAGTGGAAGAATGCACAAGGTGGGACAATCTGAGCCATTGGATCTCATCAGAAATCTCGTCGGCCATTGTATCGGGTTAAGATGCTCAGAGTTTAGTCTCTAGAGTGTGCGCAGGAATAATGGATCTAAACCATTAGATCTTGGTCCGATTACCCGTCATCCATCGGATCAGACAGGTGTCGGAGATTCGGAGAGAGTCGGGATGTTGGCCATCGGGATATCGGAGATCCTAAGATCGAGGGAATCGGGACACTATAAGTCTCGAAACAGCGAGATCAGGTCTGGACAGTTCATCAGGTTGGGAACGTGGCGGAGATCTGAAGAGAGTCGGAGATCGGAGTTTCGCGAGTCCAGAGGATGAGGCATCCATGAAAACCAAAGTCGCGAACCCTGAGAGTTCATCTGGGTCATCCATCCATTTGGGATGCGTGTCAGAAATCCACAGAGAGTCAGGATATTCGGCATCGGGAAATCGGAGTTCCTGAGGTCGAAGGAATTGGGACATCACAAGTCTTGAAATCCCGACGAGATCAGAGCCGCCCGTTTGTGAGGCACGTGGCGAGATCGAGAGCCCATTGGCATATCGGAGATTTGGAAGGCAAGACTTCCGAAGCACCAGAAGTCGCGAAAGCACGAGATTGGATCAGGACAGTCCGCTTGTGGGGATGCGTGGTAGAGATCCAGACCATCGGGGAAAGTCCCGACGAGGAGGTTGTCCATCAGAGTTTGGTTCATCAGGATATCGGAGATCCCAGTGACAAGTTATCTGTGCACTTTGGAATCGCGAAACGCGAAACCCCGATCAGTAGGGCACAACTGTCAGCACATCAGGGCTGAGGGAAGGACCACAGTGGAGGCCAGTTGTCAGTGCAACGAAGAATCGGGATTCGAGGAGTCGGGAATCCCGTGAACGTATGTATTGTGGTATTGAAATCCCCGTAGCCCCGACGAGGGATAAGACTGCGGTCACGGGGATCGTGGTCATGTGAGCTAGGAGCCTACCGCGTAAAGGGCGCGTTGGGATTTGAGGAATCGTGAGTCCTTGGGACGTTTTCACTTTGGCATTGAAAACCCTGAAACCCCGATGGGGGCCAAGGCTGCGGTCTTGTGAGAGAGAGGTCACGTGGATTAAAGACTTAGCCCAGGAGGCTAAGGCAGCAGAGGAGTGTATCGAGATTCGGGGATCGGTGAACCAAATTGTTGGGACATCACGAGTGTCAAAACCGCGATGGACGAAAGAGATTATTTCAGAGAATCTTTGGGTCTGTAATGACCGTTAGATGTGGAGGTGAGATGTCAACTTAAGCCAGGACGTGAATATGCTTTAGGATAAGTGGCGAGCAGATCTGGACGGCCAGAGTCCACCGATCCAGATCTACGACTGAAGTTCCATTCTGGAGCCCCCTTACTATTCTGCCTTTAGCGGTAGGGGGGGGGGTCCGAAATTGGATGATCAACTCTCGAACGGTCGAGATTTAATCATCGTGATAAACAGATTCTCTATGGATTCCGTACCCCCCTTGCCATTCTGCCTTTAACAGGGGTGGTCCAGAATAGTGTGGTGTGTGAAGTGGGACCCTCCATGTCATGACGTCCACCGTGTTGCGTTCCCCTTGCTACCTGTATACCACCTAACCGCGCAACGGGCGTTTCTCATTTGTTGTTCTCTACCCTTGTTGAGGTTTATTCCTATTGGCCATTCGTTGACCCCGTAGGAATTCATCCCTATGGGACACACGTTAGCCCTGGTGGGCTTCGGTGGTTGCAGAGTCTAATGTTTGGACATTACTACAGCGTCGGGGCGTGAAATAAAAATAGGCACTACGTTCAAACTGAACCGCGATCATGACCCGCGATCACCTGAGAATGGGGAAGAAAAGAGAAAGAGTCAGTCTACGTTGGATCTCCATGTTTATTTAGGAGCTCGAGTCCGACAGAGGACTGGAAAAATTTGATTTAGGTAGTGGGTATGTTACAAAGTGGTATCAGAGCATGGTTACAACACTCGGCCTGATTGGGCTCATGCGCGAGTTGCACATAAGCCTCGTTCGAAGCACTCCTATGAGGAGTAACTCCCTGACTTAACTCCCTTGTCCAGGATTAAAAACTTGGAAAATGAGAACCCGACTGTGTATGCAAGTGAAAGAAGTTATGAATTTATGCGCAATTTATAAAAAAATGAATTTAACTCTTGACTAACAGTCAGCGTTTGTCTTTTCACTCAAGCGGACGATCAACCGCGGGAATCTACAAACACAGAGTATGGTGACTCACCATGAGGTGGGAGAAGGCTCCCACAACAGAGACGAAGAGTCTGATGAGAGAAGAGCAATAGGAACCCCTCCAGACCTAGCCACGACTATGAGGAGTCTCATGGTTGAGTTGCAAAGTTGTAAGGCCGACAATGAAAGGATGATGAAAGAACAAGAGAAGCAAACCGAAATTAATGCAGTTTTACTGCAGAGCTTATCCGACCTACAACGACAAATGAAACATGAACCTGAGATGCAGAATCGTGGTCGTGTCAGTGGCCATACTGAGAGAAGCACATCCAAAAAGGTCCACCCCAGAGGTAAAGGACCAGTGCCAGACGATTCCACTAAGAAGGAAGCTAGTGATTCAGAAGGCTCTTCCAACAGCAGGACCAGTTCTTATTCTCAAAAGAAACAGAAGAAGAAAAAGACTTCCAAGAGTCATAAATTTGAGGAATTCAAAAAAGATAAACCTCCCTCCTTCGACGACGAGATAAAGAAGGGAGAGGAAGCTGAGGCTTGGCTACTTGGACTGAAGAAATATTTCAGAGTCCATGATTTCTCAGAGAACTTGAAGGCCCGAGTGGACACTTTCAATCTGAATGGAAAGGCTTCCATCTGGTGGGAAGATCTTAAGAATATGAAAGGGGTCCGTGAGGAGGACCTGTCTTGGAAACAGTTTGAGAAGTACTTCTGGAAGAAGTATTTGTCGGAAAGGTATTTCGACGAGAAGGCTAAAGAGTTTTATGAACTCAAACTGGGACAACTCACTATGGAGGAGTATGTCAACAAATTCCTTGACTTACTGAGATATATACCCTACATCAAAGCAGAGAAGGCGAAGGCACAATGCTTCATCAGTGGGCTACCCAAGGAATACCGGAACCGAATTGAATTTGATGAGCCAAGGACCTTAGAAGACACTATAAGAAAGGCAACATATTGTCATGAACAATATGGACATCGGGCAGAGTCTCGTGGAGACTGGAAACAGAAGAGTGGTTCGAGATTTCAGAAAAAGGGGAACAAATCCTCGGGATTTAAGAACTACAAAAAGAACCCCAGAATGAATTTCCCAACCCGGAGTGTACTCCAGTAGAACTTTCCCTCGAGGGACGGAAATAAGACTTCTGGACCTATATCAATGAAGACTAACAGCCCAAAGAAAGAACCTCTGAAATGTTGGGATTGCAACGGAGAGCATCTCCGGAGAGACTGTCCACACCAACAACAGAACAGTCGGAAAATTTATAACATGCAGGAAGCTACCACGATCAATGATGTGGCAAGGAGTGTGTCGCAGATCTATGAAGCCTTGGATAATAACCAAGATGACCACCAAGCTTCAGTGGTGGAAATAGAAGGTATGATTTTCAACCATCTGGTGTCTGTTTTGATTGACCCTGGTTCAAATTTGAGTTATATAGCCCCTAAAACTGTTGATAAGTGCAAGCTACAACCACGAAAACAAACTAAGCCATGGTTAGTACAGTTAGCCACTGGCACCAAAAGAAAGGTGGTAGAGGCCATACCAGCCTACCAGTTAATGTTGGGTAAATTCCCCACCCAAGCAACCCTTAATGTATTACCCCTGAATTCATACGACCTGTTGATTGGTATGGACTGGCTGGCCGCCCATAAAGCCAAATTGGACTGTTACCATAAAACCTTGGAATGTGTGAGCAAAGAAGGAAAGAGGATAACCCTCCAAGGGATCCAAAAACCGGTTTCGGTGAGACAAATCTCAGCCCTGCAAATGAGAAAGTATTTCCGAAAGGGATGTCCCCTATATGCAATACAAGTACTAAAAATAATCGAAGGCGCTAAACCAAGCCCCGATGATCACCCTATCCTGAGAGAGTACAGAGATGTATTTCCAGAAGAGGTACCGGGTCTACCTCTGAGAAGAGACATTGACTTCTCGATAGAACTCCCACCAGGAGCGGTGTCGGTGTCTAGAACACCCTACCGAATGAGCACGCCCGAGTTAGTTGAACTCAAATTGCAATTGAGAGAAATGATGGACAAGGGTTATATTCGACCCAGCGTGTCCCCATGGGGAGCACCAGTCCTGTTTGTGAAAAAGAAGGATGGCACCCTTAGACTGTGCATAGATTACCGACAACATAATAAAGTAACTATAAAGAACAAATACCCCTTGCCTAGGATGATCTATTCGATCAGTTGGGAGGTGCGTCTGTTTTCTCAAAGATTGACTTGAGGTCGGGATACCATCAAGTCTGAATTAAGGGTGAAGACATCCATAAAACCGCTTTCCGGACACGGTATGGTCACTATGAGTTTGTGGTAGTGCCATTTGGGTTAACCAATGCCCCTACCACTTTCATGTGCTTAATGAACAATGTACTCAGTAAATTTTTAGATAAATTTGTACTAGTTTTCATTGATGACATATTAATCTACTCTAAGAATAGAGAAGAACATGAACAACATATTAGACTTGTGCTGCAAGTGTTAAGAGAGCATCAACTCTATGCTAAATTCAGCAAGTGTGACTTCTTTCAGAAGCAAATACACTACTTGGGACATGTTCTGTCCAAGGAAGAGGTAGCAGTAGATCCTGACAAGATCAGGTCTATCATGGGATGGCCTACCCCAAAGGATGTCTCAGACATCAGATCCTTTATGGGATTGGCGGGATACTATAGAAGATTTATAAAAGATTTCTCCAGGATTGGTTGGTCAATCACTGCCCTCCAGAAGAAGGGAACAAAATTTATGTGGACATAGCAATGCGAAGAAAGATTTCAAACCTTGAAACATCTACTAACCCATGCACCCATGTTGAAAATCGCTGACCCAGAAGATGACTTCCTTGTGTGCACAGATGCCTGTAAGGAAGGGCTCGGAGGAGTCCTTATGACAGAAGGAAAGGTGATCTGCTATGAATCCCGAAAATTAAATGAACACGAGGTCAATTATGTGACTCATGATCTAGAACTGGATGCCATAGTGCATGCCTTAAAAATGTGGAGGCATTACCTCCTAGGAAGGAAGTTTCTGCTTATGACAGACCACTGTGGATTACGGTATTTGTTTGATCAACCCAAGCTCAATGCTAAACAAGCTAGATGGATGGCCCTCCTTAGCGAATTTGATTTTGAAATCAAACACATTAAAGGGAAAGAGAATCGGGTGGCCGACACCCTTAGTAGAAGCATGAGAACGATTCACCTAGCAGCGGTGAGTGCCTGTGAGATAGATGTCAAGGACAGAGTCAAAAAGGCACAAGAAACCAATCCCTTCGTCCGAAATGTGACCCTGTACCTACAGCAAGAACCCACTGGAGCAAAATGCGAAGGCTATCAGATGACCGAAGTAGGTCTGCTCACCTACAGAGATAGACCGTACATTCCCAATTGTGATGACTTGAAGAGGTTCATCATGGATGAATTACACAAAAGACCCTACATTGGTCACCCAGTATACCAGAAAATGATAGCTGCCACCCGGAAACAATTTTATTGGCCTGGATTGAAAAAGGACATAGACAAATATTTGACCCAATGCATAGAATGCCAACAGGTTAAAGAAGAACATCGACACCCAACAGGACTATTACACCCTCTACCCATCCCAGAATGGAAATGGGAAACCATATCCATGGATTTTATCACTGGATTACCAACTTCAACCAAACAGAATGATGCCATTATGGTGGTGGTGGATAAACTGAGCAAGTACGCTCATTTCATCCCCATCAAATCAACTTGCAGGGCAATAAATATCGCCCAGATATTCATGAAAGAGGTATTCAGACTGCACGGCATGCCGAGAGAGATAATATCTGACAGAGACACAAAATTCACTTCCAAATTCTGGAAATCACTGATGGCGGGTTTAGAGACCAAATTGTTGTTTAGTATACCACCTATCACCCTCAAACCGATGGACAGACAGAAAGAGTAAATCAGGTATTAGAAGATATGTTAAGACTGCATGTGATGCATCAACCTAGGAAATGGGAAGACTACCTTCCATTGGTAGAATTTGCCTACAACAACGGCTACCAAGCATCCTTAAAGATGAGTCCCTTCGAGGTCCTCTATGGTAGACAGTGCAATACTCCAGTCAGCTGGAGTAATCCTGTAAATAGTATTTCTATTGGACCCGATATGTTGAAAGAAATGGAACAACAAGTGACTCAGATAAAACAAAATCGGAAGGCCGCTCAGAGCCGACAGAAAAGTTATGTTGATCAAAAGAGAACCCCAAGAGAGTTCAAAATGGGAGACCATGTCTATCTCATAATTAAGCCCAGAAGGAGTTCCCTGAAAATGGGGGCTTGTGCCAAACTGGCACTCCAGTATTGTGGACCCTTTGAGGTTCTAGACAGGGTGGGACCTGTAGTCTATCGGCTAGCACTTCCTACCACAGTAAAAGCACATAATGTTTTCCATGTTTCATTATTGAAGAAATATGTACATGATGCTAATCATATAATTGACTGGTCTGTGATCCAGGTGGAACCGGAGGGAGAATTTCTACCAGAAACCCAATGCATATTGGACAGAAAGGAAACCCGGCTCCGAAACGGAACCATTGCATAGGTCAAGGTGCAGTGGAAACATTTTGGCCCAGATGAGGCTACATGGGAGATGGAAGATGCCATGAAACAGGCATATCCGATTTTGTTTACTTTTGTACATGCAATTCATGTTAGTAGCTAAGAACATCGAGGACGATGTCCCTTTTTAGGGGGAGTGAATTGTAACACCCTGTTTCCCCCAGCTTGTAAATATAACTGGACCTTGAGGAAGAGGTCAATGAATGTGAATAACATTTTGAATCTATTGCAGGACTGCTGAGAGGGGATGTGCAAAAAAAGAGACCACGATGGCGATGGAAGGCACCGGGAAAGGTGGCATTAACTTCCACCGAGAATTAAATACCGTATTTGGTCTCCACTGGCCCGGGGAACCAAAAGCGGCTCGCTGGCCCTAAAATTTAATGCCTTGCAGGCTAGCAGGTTGATGGATTTATGAGGGATGGGGAGGTGAAATGCCTATCTGTAGAGCCGTCAGGCCTAATCAGTGCGAGGGTAATCGCGCCACACGTGACCTCGCGAGAAGATAAGGCGTATGGAAAAGGCGATTGAAAAGGGAGACGCGAGGGGAACTCTAGCATTTTTTTTACGCAAAGTGAGTGATAGCAGAGAGGAAGGATTGCAACCTTCGCTCCTGGTCACTGGTAGATAGAGAGACGCAGTCTCAGAGCATCGTGGTCTCAGCTCGGGGGTGGCTAGTGGTAAATCCATTGGGAGTTGCTATGCCTACGGTTGGGTGGAAATGAGAACCCCTCTCAGCAGTTGCACCCACTTCTGAAGTTATTTCTGATAAGTGTTTTGTTCATATTGCATCTTGAAATTCATATGCTGACATATATGCTCCTAAACTGTGAAATGGTGAACAATTACAATATAAGAATGTATGTGTAGTGTTTTGATAAGTAATGTTAGATATATGATTATAACAGAAAGACCACGCATGGCTTATGTTGATAAATGAATTTAATTAGGCATGAGTCAAACTAAGTTAGGCTTCCAGCCCGTTCTCGGGAAGCTGTTTACCCATATCTACCTCCGAAAATGCCCCGGTATAGATCTCTTCACAGAGATTTCCTCCTTAGAAAGGTTCACCAGGAACCCAGAAAAAGGACTTGAACGCATAAGTCTTATTAACCCTGTACGAGGAGGAATGACCCTCTTAAGGTTCTGAGGTAGCAGTGTAGGGATATGTAACAAATCGACGAATGAGACCTCGTCGGGTGATCCATAGCCATTTGCGACCGTTAGATTGATGGAAGTAATGAGGGAATTACATACCGTGCCCTTTTTCCCTCTATCTTCGTGAACAACGAGGAAATCGGGATCGTAGATTCCAAGACCCAGGAGAACATTTGGACCATTGATCTTTCCACATCCACGAAGTAGTGGAAGAATGCACAAGGTGGGACAATCTAAGCCATTGGATCTCATCAGAAATCTCGTCGGTCGTTGGATCGCGTTAAGATGCTTGGATTTTAGTATCTGGAGTGTGTGCAGGAAGAACGGATCTAAACCGTTAGATCTTGGTCCGATTACCCATTAGTTATCGGATCGGACAGGTGTTAGAGATCCGGAGGGAGTCGGGATGTTGGCCATCGGGATATCGGAGATCCTGAGATCGAGGGAATCAAGACACTATAAGTCTCGAAACAGCGAGATCAGGTCTGGACCGTTCATTAGGTTGGGCACATGGTGGAGATCTGAAGAGATTCGGAGATCGGAGTTTCGCGAGTCCAGAGGACGAGGCATCCAGGACAACCGAAGTCGCGAACCCCGAGAGTTCATCTGGGCCATCACAAGTCTTGAAATCCCGACGAGTTGGGACATCACAAGTCTTGAAATCCCGAAGGAGTTGGGACATCACAAGTCTTGAAATCCCGACGAGATCAGAGCCGCCCGTTTGTGAGGCACGTGGCGAGATCAAGAGCCCATTGGCATATCGAAGATTTGGAAGGCAAGACTTCCGAAGCACCAGAAGTCGCGAAAGCGCGATATTGGATCAGGGTAGTCCGCTTGTGGGGATGCGTGGCAGAGATCCAGACCATCGGGGAAAGTCCCGATGAGGAGGTCGTCCATCGGAGTTTGGTTCATCGGGATATCGAAGATCCCGGTGACAAGTTATTTGTGCACTTTGGAATCGCGAAACGCGAAACCCCGATCAGTGGGGGACAACTGTCAGCACATCAGGGCTGAGGGAAGGACCACAGTGGAGGCCAGCTGTCAATGCAGCGGAGAATCAGGATTCAAGGAGTCGGGAATCCCGTGGACGTATGTATTGTGGTATTGAAATCCCCGTAGCCCAGACGAGGGATAAGACTGCGGTCACGGGGATCGTGGTCATGTGAGCTAGGAGCCTAGCTAGGAGAGCTAGCGCGTAAAGGGTGCGTCGGGATTCGAGGAATCGCGAGTCCTGGGACGTTTGCACTTTGGCATTGAAAACCCCGAAACCCCGATGAGGGACAAGGTTGCGGTCTTGTGAGAGAGAGGTCACGTGTATTAAAGACTTAGCCCAGGAAGCTAAGGCAGCAGAGGAGTGTATTGAGATTCGAGGATCAGTGAACCAAATTGTTGGGACATCATGAGTGTCAAAACCCTGATGGACGGAAGAGATTCTTTCGGAGAATATCCGGGTCTGTAATGATCGTTAGATGTGGAGGTGAGATGTCAACTTAAGCCAGGACGTGAATATGCTTTAGGATAAGCGGCGAGCAGATCTGGACGGCCAGAGTCCACCCGTCCAGATCTATGACTGAGGTTCAATTCCAGAGACCCCTTACTGTTCTACCTTTAGCGGTAGGGGGGGAGTCCGAAATTGGACGATCAACTCTCGAACGGTCGAGATTTACTCATCGTGATCAATGGCTTCCCAGTGGATTCCGGACCCCCCTTGCCATTCTGCCTTTAACGGGGGGGGTCCAGAATAGTGTGGCATGTGAAGTGGGACCCTCCCTGTCATGACGTCCATCGTGTCGCGTTCCCCTTGCTACCTATATACCACCTAACCGCGCAACAGGCGTTTCTCATTTGTTGTTCTCTACCCCTGTTGAGGTTTATTCCTATTGGCCATTCGTTGACCCCGTGGGAATTCATCCCTATGGGATGCACGTTAGCCCTAGCGGGATTCGGTGGTTGCAGAGTCTAATGTTTGGACATTACTATAGCGTCGGGGCGCGAAATACAAATAGGAACTACGTTCAAACTGAACCGCGATCATGACCCGTGATCACCTGAGAATGGGGAAGAAAAGAGAAAGAGCCAGTCTACGTTGGATCTCCATGGTTATTTAGGAGCTCGAATCCGACAGAGGACCGGAAAAATTTGATTTAGGTAGTGGGTATGTTACACAGATATTCCGAAATGAGGAAGCAATCTAGCCGAAAAACTACCTGTTGGTGTCCAGATCTGTGGTTGGACCAATTGAAAATACCATTCTTGGTCTCTATGTCCACTAGATTTAGTTGATCTATGAGGGCTCAAAACTTACCATTGTCTTGATCAATCCATTTGGTGCCCCTTGTTTTCTCCTCCAGTGATAACATCATGTTGAAGTCACCTCCCAGTAGCCAATTAGGTGAGCTCAACAATGAATTGATAGTAGTTATTCGTTTCAAGAAGTTCTCTTTGTACTATTTGCTCTGAGGTCCATAAGAATTTGTGATCTCGCCTTATTTGGTAGATCGTATGGCTTTGAAGTGAGTCATGATCATGCCTACAATGGAGAAGGGCTTATCTATGATGAATGTTGTGGGGTTCCATAAGATCGCCAGACCATCTATTGCCCCATTGGAGTCGGTGTGAAGGGAGTCACAACTTCTCCAACAATGTAGAAAGATGATCATTACTTCTTCTCCAACACATTTTGTCTCCTGCAAAAGGAGAACATCCAGATTCTCAACACGTATGAAGTATCGAAGATTCCTCTGCTTGGATCTTCCATTGAGTCCTCTAATGTTCCAAGTTATGATCTTCATCATGATGAGTTAGGAGGTGGATGGAGGTATCCCTCTGAGAGTCGTTGAACTTGGCCCGAGTTGAGCATAAAGTTCCTTACTTCCTTGATAAGTTGTTGGGAAGATTTGCATCCCCGTCTTTTATTTTCTTGAGGGGTGGATTTTGATTCAATGGTTGGGTCTAAGGATATACCTAGTCACGATGTGGATCTTGTGGTAAAGTCTATGAACACCTTGTGAACCTTTCTAAGTTGTTCCACAGTAATTGTGTGT
>ML837253.1:22525-45251 GCA_009831015.1 Picea engelmannii | reverse complement strand
GATTAGTCAGATTCGCCAAGGTTTCTACATTTTAATATAAATTTCCATCCTTAAAATCATTTTTGTCAGTGAGTCCAGTGTCCAATCTTTTTCTCCAACTTTTGGATCAACCACATCTAATCACTAACCCTGTAGTCATTTGGTTTAATAAAGAAACCCATATATTTCATACCTTCCTCCATATTGTGAAACTGGATATTAAAATCCTCCTTTAACCTATTTTCTGGGTCAGAATCAATATTTTGAGCAAGAGAACATGATTTATGACAATTAACAATGATACCCGAGCCCAAGAAAAAGCTAGATAAAAGATATTTGATTGAAATCCAGTCTTCATAGTTCCCCATAACTAGAATAAGCACATAATCTAGAAAAAACAAATGGGATATGGTAACTCTTGTGGCGACCTTTATTCCTTGTAATTTACCCTCTGAACAATCTTTCTTCAAAAGTGTACCAAGACTTTCTGTTAGCGTCTTTATTTTTTAGTAAAGTTGGGAGTTTGTTCAGAGTTTGAAAAGTCGTGCCTTGATCTTGAGAATACTAATGCATTCCAACTTGAGTCATTGAGTGTGTGTGTTCCTTTAAAAGAGTTATGTCTCATAAAATTCTCTCAAGTTTGTTGGGTCATCAAAGACCATTATGGAATTTTTACTACCTATGGAGTGGTTTTTGTACCTAAACTATAGAAAATTGCACACGTTGTGTAAGGACACTCCACAAGTACCTAGGCACTACCCAAAGTGTCTTGTCATCCCAAATAGACCTATCTCTGTCAAAATATCATTTTTTTAGCTTGCATTTGTATTTTATCAAATATTTCTCATTGCACAATATCCTCCTCCTACAATAAAACCTATGCTCCACATCAAAATTAAATTGCTCCACCCACTACACAAACACCTGACACTGCGCTACACATCCTTTTTTTTTGTTGCACAAGTGTTGAAAGGTTAAGCCTAGTGTCTACAAAATACTCTGCATCTTCAATTCTAATATTTATATTCATCTATGCCCTATGGTGAACCCTTTGACAATGGAGTAAACCTTATACTTGTTGCTTGATGTGAAAAATTTAGTGACAGATTTTAGCTTTTGAAACCTCCTTTCCTTTACTAGCTTTAGTGTTTTATCTTACATCTATAGCATGGCCACTCAAGGGAAAAACAAATACAACAAAGTCGGCTCAATACCTGATTAACCATCTTAGAGAAGAGAACAAAGTATCAGAACAAAACATGATGAAACATTTTAAGAAATGAAGCCTTGTTCAGGAAAGTATGAAATTTGAAGGTACAGATTTTGATATTAAGGAAGGAAAAAAAATAATTAAAAAAAATATGTAGAAAAATGAGGAATCCAGGATGAGGTTAAAGCTATTGGCTGAAGTAGTAGAAATATGAAGGAAGGAATGTCACAATTTTTGTTTTTCTTTTGGGGGAAAAGAGCCATTACATTTGCAATCCAAATAGTGATTAAAGGAGGAAGACAATTATCAAGTTCAACATATTTCTATAATAAACATTGTTGAAATCCATGTCCCTCTCATTCAAGGAAAGATAATAGCATAAAGCCGCTTCTTGAACTTAGCTGCAATTTTGACTGATAAACATGCATACACAACACTTCTGTAGCGAGCCAGTGCTATGCAAATGTTGTAGTCACATATGAATGAATAAGATAGCATCAAGTTATTGGTGTACCAAATTGGAGGTAAAAATAGGTCTTCATCAAGTTTCTTCCACCTTAATTTGCATGTGTTTCAAGAAAAATCAAGTGCCCTATGCAAATTCTCTATGCAAGTTCTGGAAATGATTATTTTTGTAGTCAACTTCAAGATCGCATTCTGAAAAAATGGAGAGGAGTTTGGAAAAACCCAGAGAGGTTTTTGTAAAGCATGCACTAAATAAAAAAAAAATCTCTCACTTCTTACACATGTGTCATAGTTTGAGAGATTCAAATGAATCTTTATTGTCCCATTTTCCATATTTTAGCATTTAATATTTTCCTATTTTAATCATCATTTTTGGGCACGGATACTGAGAATATGGAGAAGAATTTTAAAACCATGGAAGAGGTTTTTCTCAATCATGGGTTCATATCCAAAAAAATCTCCCCATTTTGTAACATCTATTGTGATTCAAGAGATATGATGTTATATTTGACCCATATTTTCGAGAAAAACAAAATTACTATTTTTAGCAAGTAGTTTACAAATTGTCTTCTTTTTTATGTAATCAGATCCAAAATCATAGGATAACGGGGGAGTTTGACTTATTTATCTTAGTGAGGGTTTTTATCTATATATTGGAGCATTTTGAAGGTTTTCAAGGGGGGGGAGTTGGTAGAACTCTAGTATTTTTTACCTTCATTGTAAACCTTTGAATCTGAATGGAATGAAATGCAGAAATCATGAACCTTCATGAAAGATATTATAATGATGATGATTTTGTAAATGTGTTGACCTACAAAGAATAGATCTAGCTAAAAAATGATACACACATTTGCAAAGAGAATTGGAAAAACAAGAAGAAGGAGGGAAAGAATGGAAAAAATTCTCATTAACCATTATGAATAATGAATAATTTACACATGATATACTCAGTATAACTCAATGAGTTCGACTTGAGGTGAACCAAGTTGCCATAGTGGTGGCCTAGAGTGATCTGGACACACACCAGTAGTTACGGGAGTGAACTACCACCTATTATAGTCTCTCAGGCAGTTACGGGAGTGAACTGCCACCTAGTTGAGTTAACTAGTCAACTAGTCTTCAATTAACTAACTGAACAAAGAGTAGTGAGGAGTTAAATCAGGGAATCAAGGCTAATGCACCACTCTGGTGATGATACCAAGCAAGGTCGAATTATCATGGTTATGATCCCAATGCAACCTCTAAACTCAACTCAACTAGTCAAACTGAGGTGTAAACTGAAAGAGAATATTCTCCAGGTGGAATATTCTCTCCCAAAATATTGGAGACTAAATAATGACTAATTATGACTAATAAAAAAATAAAAACCTTAGGAAAAATAAATCCTAGGTGTGTGTGAAGTAACTCGAACACCCCCCTTGAACATCACTATGATGAAAATAAAGATTGGGTCCTGACAATGAGGCCATGTTAGGTACCCAAGTACAAAAGATACACTGAAAATAAAGTGAGGAAAGAGGGAAAACCTCATGGGACCCCCCCTCCCCCCTCAAGGTACAATGTATGTAAAAAGAAGAACTACAGTAGCTAGGCAAATGTGTCCTTCACTCCAAGATGACCTCGTAGAGAATGGAATTTCTACTCAGTGAAGGTCTTGGTGAAAATGTCTGTCGTCTATTCTGTTGAAGGACAAAACTATAAGTCGATGATCCCCTAGTGTACTAAGTCCCAGATGAAGTGCATGTGGATCTCGATGTACTTCATCCTCTCCCTCTAAACTGGATCTCTGCAAAACTTTAGAGTGCTCCAGTTGTCACACCAGATGACGATCGACCGATGAAACTGAATGCCCAACTCAGTGAGAAAATGTTGTAGCCACATAGCCTGAATGGTTATGTTAACTACCCCTCTATACTCTGCCTCAGTTGAAGATAGAGCAAGGGCAACTTGCTTCTTGCTCGACCAATAAATAGGCCCGAAACCAAGACTAACTGATTAAATAGATGTGGAATTGTGATCAATGCTATCACCATCCCAGTCGGAATCAATAAACCCAATGAGATCTAATGTAGAGTCTGTTGCAAAATGAATCCCAAAGGTGATGGTTCCCTGTACGTATCGAAGGATATGCTTTGTAGCTTTCCAATGTAGCTCATGCGGCTCCTGCATGAACCTGGAATCTACACCAATTGCATATGAGAGGTATAGTATGGAGTGTGTGAGATACAACAAGCTCCCCAATAGTTGTCTATATAGTGTGTTGTCAACCAACGAAGTCTCCCTGGCATCCTCAAGTTTGACTTCTGATAGGAAAGGAGTCGGAGCAAACTTGTAGTCTGTCATGTGAAATCTCTCAAGGAGATCTCGTGCATACTTGGATTGAGAAAGTTTTATTCCTGATGCATCCTGACTGATCTCAAGTCCAAGGAAGAAGTTTAGTGGACCCATGTCCATCATAAAAAACTTGTCATGTAGAATCCTCTTGACTGCAACAATCGCTAAAGTCGAGCACCCGATGATCAGTAAATCATTGACATACAGAACTAAAAGTAGAAGTGAATCAACCGTCCTGAGAATGTATACATTCGGGTCTAATTTACAATGTACAAAGTTTTGTGACAATAGGTAGGAGTCCATTTTGGCATACCATGCCCTCGAAGCCTGTTTGAGGCCATAAAGTGACTTCTTTAATCAACAGACCAAAGATGAGTCCTGCATAAATCCCTGGGGCTGCTCCATGTATATCTCCTCAGAGAGATCACCATGAAGAAATGGATTCTTCACGTCCATATGATGGACTTCCCATCCCTTGGCTTCCACAATGGCAAGTGTCAATCGTATGGAATCCATCTTTGCTACTGGAGCAAAGGTCTCATCATAGTCAATACCATCAACCTGCTGAAATCCTTTGGTGACAAGCCTGGCTTTGTATCTACTGATCTGTCCATCTATTGTACTCTTGGTCCTGTAGACCCATCTGCATCTAGAAAGTTTCCTCCTAGAAGGAAGGGGAACCAGATCCCAAGTATGGTTTTCAAGGAGGGATTTGTACTCCTCCTGCATGGAAAATTCCCAAAAGGGATTTCCAGCAATCTCGCCATATGACTGTGGATATGAAGACTGAACCAAGAAAAGATGCCTGGAAGGCAATGGTTCAATGGAAGTGGGTGCAACAGGAGGCTCCTCGAAATCAGATCGAGTCCTCCTAGTATCAGTTGGATCACCGACAAGATCCTATGCATCCTGAAGAGTAGTTTGTGCCCACTTAGGCCTCTGCTATAGCTCTGCAACTGTATCTGGATGCTCTGACTCTACATCCGACTATACTGACTCTGAATCTGAATCTGAATCATCTGATTCCTCCATATCAGAACTCTCATCTGAAGATGAGTCGACATTTGCATTCTCATCATCTCAGACAGGTGGAAGAGTGAAGGTGTTTGCATGCGACTGCTAAGGTACATGCGAGACACTTTCCTCGAATTGGACACTACGCTCAATGATGAGCCGGTCCAAGGAAAGATCAATAAGTTTATATCTCTTCACACCATCGAGGTATCCAACAAAAATGCACTTAGTGCTCTGTGGATCAAGTGCCTTCCTCTTTTTTAGAGGCAATCTAGGCCCATGCACGAGAACCAAAAATGTGAAAGTGGGTCACTTTCGGTTTGAGGCCTCTCTAAGCCTCATAGGGGGTCTTATCCTTGACAGATCTATGGGGAGATCTATTTTGGATGTATGTTGCACAGTTAAGTTCTTCGGACCATAGTCTCTGTGGTAGTGACTTTGCATGAAACATGCAAGATGCCATCTCCTTTATAGATCGGTTTTTCCGCTCAGCAACTCCATTTTGTTGCGGAGTGTAGGGAACTATATGCTGCAAATGAATCCCTGCTTCATGGAAAATATTGTGGATCTCATGATTCACTTACTCTCCCTCATTATCAGTTCAGAGGACTTTGATCTTCTTTTTGGACTGTGTCTCAACCAAGGAATTGAAATCTTTGAGGTGTTGAAAGACTTATGATTTTTTCCTGAGAAAGTAGATCCATGTAAAACGTGAGAAATCATCAACAAAAATGAGAACAAACCTCACTTTACTGATCGATGGATGTGGAAAAGGACCCATGAGGTCACTATGGATCAGATCTCAAGGTGCGGAAGATCGTTGAGACTTTCCCTTGTCAAATTTCTCTTGAGGGTGTTTTCCGAGAACACATACCTCACATACTCCCTTGGAGAAATGGATGTTTGGTATACCATCAACTAATTTGTGCTTGCTAAGCTGTTGCATGTATCTGAAATTAAAATGTCCAAACCTTTCATTCCATATCCTACTACTTTCATCAACGTGAGTAAGAAGTAAATAAGAATCAGGTTCAATGAATTCAAAAAATGTATACAATCTAGACTGATGATTTACCTCATCGATAGCAACCCTAGAGTTGGTTTGCATGTCGTAGATGTACATGGAATTTGGTGTGAAGATGAATTTCTTTCCGGTGCCCTAGAATTCATCATCTAATACATAGAGAGAAGGTTGACATAAAGCTTGGGAATATGCAACATGTTCTCGAAGCTTCCGTTGGTGAGTTCAATCCTTCCTTTTCCGGTGACTTCAATAGAAGAGTTGTCCCCCATCAGAATAGGAGGACCTTTGTTACACATCAAAATCACTCAACTGGATAAGTGTCTCATATGCCTCTCACTTGTCGCAAGTGTCGCAACTCCTTTACGACTTGTGGCAAATGTCGCAAGTTGGTTACAGGGTGTCGTACATGTTGTTGAATCATGCTACCACAATGACGACACTAAAGAGGCACTTGAAACATCTCATGTACTTGGTTTGAAGGAAGAAACTGGTTCACTGAGGTCAAACATCTCTTAAAACCTAAGAGGGTTTCTTTATTAAGGGTTTGGAAGGGGAACGCTTCTCTAAAACTTCCTAAGGAGCGTTGGCGCCCTTCTGCCATGCTTCAGAAGCATTATAGTGCTTTTCCACCCCTTTGTAGAAGCGCTGCCCAGATTTGAAGTGCTGGCGCTTCCCTTGACCTTCTCTGAAGCGTTCTAGCACTCTGATGCCCCTTCTGAGGGAGCACTCTCCATTCTGGGCAAATTGTTAGCCCTGTGAGAAGAATAAGGGAAGAATCATTCGAGTTTGGGAGGCGGTTGAACTCGAATTCTTGGTTTTGTCAAAAGATCTTTGATCCAAGGAGGAGGTTTTCAACTGGTTCTAAACATAACTCAAGTGGTTAGGCCCTCTCCAACCTATATAAGCAAGCTCTATGGTGGTAAAGAGGGGGAATAACTGAACATATGGAACTTATGATCTTGGAGGAGAAACACAGTCAGCCAAAGGAGAGTAATCATTGAAGCTGCTGTCATCCAGGTTGTGGATCTTTTAGGCAAGGGTTAGATGAAGAGGATTTGACGAAGCTGTCGCATTCGCATCTACGATTGTAAGCATTGTTGTCGTTATTCTCATTAATATGACAGTCTTGGCATCTTTCTTTCTAGTTTGTGTCTGATGTTACATGAACTTATCATTTAATGATAGATCTGTTTTCAAGCTAATGTCAGTAGAGTAGGAAGTGGTCGTATCTCGTTTTGTCCACAGACCTCAGCGAGGAGAAAAAGGATTGGAGCGCAACTCGGAGCGTGCAGGGACAAACGTCGGTTAAAAGGTACTTCTATCATCCTTCCTTCTCATGCATTAGGTTTAGATGGATTTGAAAGGAAGTCAGTGTCCATGATAAGAATTTTTCTGTCTAGGGTTAAGGTCAAGCCTTAGAGGTCGATCTACTTGTCCGCAGGCAGATTTTCCTACAACAGAAACTGGCGACTCCACTGGGGAGATAGCCTTGAATCAAAACCCTTTGTTTGGATTTTTCTCCTCATTGARCTTGTTCTRTCCCTTGATTGTTTCAGACCTRGTTTAMCCCTCTTTGATTAGTTTCATGAGCTGATTGGCYCCTTACCYTGTCACTTTCAKCATATTTGTCAAGTTCAGATCTCAATTTTTGAAATKTTTTGACATTTCTGGGACTTTCAAACCCTGACGCCCCTGGCATARTGTTATYAKAGTGCCARCGCTTYTTGTAKCCCTACACAGAGCGCTATAACGCTCTTTKCCYTTGGAAACAGAGCGCCRGCCTCCTTTTGGCCCAAAAACCCTTCACAATTGCATTTTTTTTAGGGTTTGCCTCTGTGGCTCTTGTGCTGAGTGATCTAGTGAGTCATYTCYTCTTCCTGTTTARYCTTGACATCAGTCTTGTTGAAGAACAAMCACMTTTYTGATTGGATCTTGTAGCCTTCTTCACCTATTTTCATTTGAGTTTTCCTRTTGAGTGAAGCTTGAGATTTATACATTGCTTTTCTTTTCTCTTCAGTTGAKTAAAACCTTGGTKRAGKTCATCWACAGCCTACAGACCTCTTTATCTTGATTTAAGTCAGAATCATTGTTCTTCARCKCTTGTTTTTGGGTGTGAAGTTTKTCYTTTTCTTTGATTGTTTCTTTCRTTTTTCRTTTTAATTRATACGAASGGTGTATTGTTTGTGTGTTTTTGCTTATGCTAGTTTGGTTCTCATTCATACCAAGAAGATAATTAGCAAAGATAAGCATTGTGATTGCATTGATCATCATTCATACACAAACAATAAAGATATCTTAGTGACTGATTGAGCATATTAGAAGGAATTTGAAAAATTCTTTGCATTACATCAGGATTTGATTTGAAAAATAAAAGAATTGTTTGGAAGCATTATGTAGTTGTGCTTGTTAGTGAAAGAACTCTCTCTCTCCCTTAGCTAGATGTTCATCGAAAGGAAAATGATTGCTTATCATGCTTGATGCACTCTTTGGGTCAGAGTCTTAATTCCATTCATTTCACTTCCATGCACCCCTTTGCGTAAAGAACAGCCACTAAAATCAACGCTAATTAAAATTTATCTAGAACTTTTTCTTTGCTAGAATCCTCCACCAACAGTAGAATAGGTGTAGTACTTTGGATTAGGCTGTGAGCATAACTCTCCAAAGTTGTCAAAACAAACATTAGTATCCTGAGTTAGGGAGAGTAAATAAAGTTATCGTATAAGTCTGCCTGGGATCCCCCTCTCACACAGGGGTTACACACGAGGTTGCATTCAGGTAAGCTACGGGGACTAACCCTCCGTGGTTTAACTGTTTGTGGTGGTTGGATCGTATTATGGGGATCACTTTGAGGTAAATCCACAATTGCTGCGTGGAATCTTCTTAGTTGGCTTCGGGCTTGATACCCTGCCCATACATTCAGATCGAACTGCCAATTGTTCCTACCCAGGGGATGACTGCGAATTGGTAACCTTAGTGGCCATAATCTTTAGGTTCTTACATAAGGTGACGGTGACGGGAAGTCTCACTGTACCTGGAGCAGACATTGGTCAAACTCACTCTGGCTCCTTGGAGGGTAAATCCACAATTACTGTGTGGAAGCTTGCACCGAGGCGTAAGTCTATTAAGCAGGTCGCCATTGTAACTATTCCACCCTAGCCCCACCCCTTCTGGACTTGATCATGCGACATTGGATTTCATCACCAACTAGTACGATCATCAAAAGAAGGCCATGGTTGCTTGGTGGTGATTCTTAGATTTTTTAGCGTGTGCTGTTTCTTTTCGCTAGTTGGCCATAGATCTCTTTCATAGAATCTTTTCTTCTGCCAACATTGACCCTCCACGATGCTCGCAGAGGCTACAGGGACTTCCTCCAGAAAATATGGAAGGAGGTATCCCTCGTTCTATGAAACAATCTCCCCAACAGGGCGAGGTTCAAAACACTACAACTTCTCAGGAAGAAGTTCCCGTACCTTTGGAGAATTTTAGGATTGTCTCGGACTCCCCGGAAGCTTATCGCATTCCGGAGGGATATGAATGATAGATTCTTCAACTAAATTCTGCCAGAGAATTTGTTGTCATAAACCCTTCTGTCGCCCCGGCCGGGTCTCCTCAAAACCCTTTACCCGATGACCCTTTCTATACTGAGAACATCGTTCGAAGTCCACCACACTTGGTGCAAGATCATTATGGATCAGGAGAAGGTGCTGACGCATCATCTTCCTACACTGTACCCCCAAATCACTTCATTGGCACTACCACTTTCACGGCCACACCAACTATTGCTCCGAACACACCACCCGTTGGCCCGAGATCTACTATTCCCCTCCAAACGGCTTAGTCCACGATAGTTCCTCACATCCTGACCATTCCCACCAACAATCCGGTGGTTACCCAAGCCCCGATTGGTACACCTATAACACCAAGACCAAATATCCCTTTTGGATTTAGGGCACTGAATGCATCTGCCACTACCATTGCCCAAACCGCTACTCAAATTGTACCGGGAAGTTCCATACCTATCCAACAACCCGGAGGAACTGTTCTTGGTGGTCCTAACCCAATCGACAACACTGGTCCATCTTTCATGTCTGGCCCTCAAATCCCAGGAACTCTACCTCAAACTGGGGGGCACCCTCCCACAGGAGGGAAAAACCCATTCGGGGGGCACCCTCATGTTGGGGGGCAACCTCAAGCCGGAGTCCACCATCATCCACAAGGACAAACTCTGTCCGTGGCACCCAATCCGTGGAGCATCCTTTTTCAAGGAAATATGCATGCCTCCACGGGACAAACTGTGCCTGTCGCATCCAACCCATGGAACGTTCCTTTCCAAGGAAACCCACACTTTTCGGCAGGACAAAATTCACAGACCCCACAACAACCTCCTTATGGACAAATGCCCAACCCAGCCCATAACCCTCAAAACCCATCCGGTTATCCTCCACTCACACAGGATTTTCAAAACAATTCAAATCCTATGTACCTTGGCCAAAACCAACCCAACATGAGAGGGCCCACAAGTTATAATTATCCACATAACCCAGTATTGGGCCCCACTGGTGTTCCTCTGCCACACCATCATTACCCACAAGTTAACCGACAACTACCTTTTTTAGCTACCCTTGACCTTCCAGATTTGTCTCGGTTAACGAATGATCCCATTCATCATTCTCCCGGTTGGCCAGCTATTCCAGCAAAGCTTCCTTATGATATCCCAAAATTTGACGGAAAATCCGGAGAAGACCCGAACAACCACGTAATGACATTCCATTTTTGGTGCTCATCAAACTCCCTCATGGACGATTCGATTCATTTGCGTCTTTTCCAACGGACACTTACGGGTTCCGTAGCAAAATGGTACATTGAATTACCACGCGCATCATTTTACGAATTCAACTCCCTCGCCATGTCCTTCCTCACACAGTTCCAATTGCCCATCCGATATGAGACGGGTACTGAACTATTAACCTCTCTTCGTCAGACAACTTCCATACACATCTCCGATCATATCCATGAATGGAGAAGACGACGAAGGCTAATTAAAGCAGTCATTCCTGACCAATTCTTAGCAGAATGGTTCATGAAATCTTTACTACCCCAGATCGCTCGTGATGCTGCCATGGGTGGCGTGGTCACCGAGGAAGAAGCCATTGCCCGAGCCCAGTACTTAGACTTAGTCTATTCGCAATCCAATACTCTGTACGAGTTGATACCAAATGCTACATGTCCCAATAACGATCCATCCAAACCATCGACCTCTTCGCATGCCGATGGAGTTATTGGCTCCGTCAAAACTTAATCTACCACTCAGTCTACTAGAACAATCCAGCAGCCCGCTACCACGACCGCCCCCAGTTTGACTGCACCCTCTTCTACCCCCCCCATAGAAACTCAAGTCTCTGATGTGAACGTGGTCCAATCAACCTCGTCACAACAACCCGGGGGCAAGAAGAAAACGAGGAACAAACCAAAGAAGAATAATAACAATGAACAACCCAAGACTCAACCACAAACCCCTACTACTGGAAAAAAACCACAGCGAAAACCAAAATTCCCATGTCTCATTTGCGGTGACGATCACTACACTCGAGACTTCCCACATCGCGATGAAGTGGCTAAAATTTTCAAGGGAAATTCACAACCCGCCATGCTCACTCAGCCCTTTCCGCAGCAACAATCTTTGGTTTCACAAACCCCCACGCCGGGGGGCAGTTCCAACCAACCCCATGATGAAGCATCGACAAGCGCACACATTTATATGTTCAACGGGGTTAACCTAACCACTCATTCCGCGACATACGACACACCATTTAAACCCGATAACTCGAAGACCACTAACGGTTCTTCGCCAGACCCCTTACCATATGCTGTCAATCCTCCATTTGTTAGCCCTCCATCCGGGCCACTGCAGATTGAGAAACCTTCTTTTGACTCCATCTCACACCCTCCTAAGAGCACCATTTGAAAATCCACTTTCAATCCTAACTCACGAGCTGCCCAAAACTACAACATTGTAGAAGATTTGGCCCAAGCTCCGTGTGCCATGTCCGCATTGGAAGTGTTACAACATTGTCCTAACCAACGTAGGATGCTCGTAGCTGCTATTGGTGCTTTTGATCCCGAGTCTTCCAATCACATCATGTTTAACTTGGACGACCATCAACCACGGCTCTCCCACCAGCTAGCTTTCCAAATCGATGTTATTGTTTATAATCAACAAATCCATCAAACCATTTTGGATGAGGGAGCCTCCACCTGTGTCATGTTTCTATCCTGTTGGAAAGGTTTGAAATCACCTGCCCTTAAAAAATCCCCTACGATGTTACGCGCTTTCGATGGACAAGGTTTCCATCCTCACGGATTATTGCAATCCCTCGTCGTTCAATTGGGCGGCAAAACTGTTACCATTGATGTCGAAGTGGTCGACGCTTCCCTCGATTACAATCTATTACTCGGAAGAAGTTGGTTCTACACTATGACTGTCGTTGCTTCGTCGGTGTTTCGATGTGTACAATTCCCTCATCAGGGCAAAATTGTCACCATCGATCAACTTGATTTCTGTACACCCGACGCCCGCATCCCTTCCACCAACAATATTCCTTTCCTGGGAGACCACGTGGTTACGTATGAAAGAATTGGTGTTGTCTTATTGAAATATTCTAGCCTCATGGGTACCTTCCCTACACCACTTCCACCTACTACACCTCATATTGTCGTCGTCAATATGATTTTGACTTTGCCTTATCAATCTTTGGAATCATCTGACCCTTGGATTGTGCCTAGTCCTTTGGAATTCAATGGACTCAGTGACACCACGCCACTCAGCCCAGCCGAGGCCGCATACGTAGCTATTCAATCTGCCTCTCCCTCTCCGAACACTTCACACCCATTGGCACCCGACACTTACTCGGTGCCCTCATGGTTGAATCCCCTATCATCGGCCGTTTATTACATTTCCCACATCTTCCCTTCGGACGAATCTATCATGGAGATGCTTAGCATTGACGATCTGCCATGGGATGCCAACCACCACCGATCCTCTTTTCTTCCACCCTTGGAAGAGGTGCAAGACATACAATCTATCTTCCCCCCCGATGCTACCAATGCTTCACAATCCCCTATCCTCACCCAAGATACTTTCTCTGAGGGAAACATGGGTAACATCTCTACCACAATCACAATTGACATTTCAGTCAAAGAAGGTGTCGTGGAAAACATCAACCTTGTTGCTAATTGCACACCTGACGAAGTGGTCTCTTACACCACTTTATTCAAGGAATTCCGCGATGTCTTCGCATGGAGCTATGAGGAAATGCCAGGAATCGATCCTTCGATCTTCATACATGAAATCAAAACTTACCCTGATGCAAAACTGGTTCGACAGAAACTTCGCCCGGTTCACCCCAAGAAACTAGCAGCTATAAAGGCAGAAGTTGAAAAACTTCTAAAATCTGGCTTTATCTACCCTGTCCCGTTGACGGAATGGGTCTCTAACCTCGTTCCAGTTGCTAAGAAACAAGGGACCATCCGTGTCTGCATAGATTACCACGATCTTAACAAATATTGTCCCAAGGACAACTACCCTACACCCTTTATCGATCAAATCATCGATAATTGCGCGGGAAGTGTGATCTTCTCTTTCATGGATGGCTTTTCTGGATACAACCAGATCGAAATCTTACCTACCGATCAACATAAGACAGCCTTCATCTGCCCTTGGGTAACTTTCACATACCGAAAGCTACCTTTTGGCCTTAAAAATGCTGGTGCCACTTTCCAGCGAGCCATGTCGTACGCTTTCAACGACATCAAGCATATCGCGGAACCATACCTCTATGATTTACCGGCCCATTCATCCAATCGACCTGATCATATAGATCACTTACGGGCAATTTTTCTTCGATGTCGTTTCTATCGTATTCGCCTGAACCCACATAAATGCATCTTCCCTGTCGAATCTGGACGACTCCTTGGTTTCATCATCTCCAAAGACGGGATCAGGTTGGATCCCCTGAAGATCAAGGCCATTCTAGCCTTACCCCCACCCACAAACTTAACCCAACTTCAAAGTTTGCAGGGCAAAGCAAACTTTCTCCGTCGTTTCATCTGCAATTACGCCGAGATCACTAAAGGATTTATGCGGTTACTGCAAAAGAACGTCCCTTTCATCTGGGATAACACTGCCCAACGGTCATTCGATGCTCTAAAACATGCTTTGAACCATGCTCCTTTGTTACATCCCCCCGATTATACAAAGGATTACATCCTTTACTTGGCTGCTTCCACTTCCACCATTGCGATGGTGTTAGTTCAAGAAGACTCTAACGGTGAAGAACACGTGATTTATTATCTGAGCAAGAGTTTATCTGGACCCGAACTCAGATATTCGCATGTCGAGAAACTGGCTATGGCAGCTGTCATTGTTGTCCAACGATTCCGCCACTACATCCTATTATGCACCACCATGGTAATCGCAGACTCTAACCCCATGTACCACGTCTTGACACATCAAGTACTTAGGGGCAAATATTCAAAGTGGATCGTTATTCTTCAAGAATTCGATCTTGATTTTACCAAGGCTAAGGCCAAAAAATCCTTGGTATTTGCTGAGCTCATCTGCGCTCTCCCAAGTGCCGATGAAAACAGCGAACCTAGAGACCCTCTTCCCGATGAGTCTCTTTTCCTCATCAGCACCTCTGACCCTTGGTATGGAGACATTCTCCTTTACCTTCAAACCCAACGTTTTCAGCCCAACGTCTCCCGAGAAGAACGTCGACACATCTGTCATCACTCTCGTCGTTACCTCATCCTCGGCGACACGTTGTACTGCCGTGGTATCGACACCATTCTTTGGCGATGTCTAATTCAATAAGAGGCTGAACGCGTTCTCAATGATTGTCACCTTGGTGCTTGTGGCGGTCACCTCTCCGGGATGGCCACAGCCCAAAAAATCCTTCGTGCCGGCTACTTTTGGCCCTCTATCTTCAAAGACTGCATCGAGGCTATCAAAAAATGCCCACCCTGCCAAATCTTCAACAAGAAGGCACGAACCCATCCTACTGCTCTGCATCCCATTATTTCCATCGACCCCTTTTCCAAATGGGGTATCGATTTCATGCAGTGTAAGCCTACCTCAGCCGGGGGGCACAGTTACATCATCGTCGCCGTCGATTATTTCACAAAATGGGCTGAGGCTATGCCTAACTTCCTGAATGATGGTCGTACCACATCTCTTTTCCTCTTCAACCACATAATCACTCGTTTTGGTACACCACATGCCATTGTCACCGGCCATGGTGCACACTTCAAAAACTAGATGATGAGCAAATTACACGTCAAATTGGGTTTTCTCCATGAAAACTCATCCCCTTACTATCCTCAAGAAAATGGACAAGTTGAAGCTATCAACAAAGTCCTAAAAACCATGATCCAACGCATGGTGGGGGAAAACAAGACATCATGGCATTTACAACTATTTTCCTCTCTCTGGGCCTATTGCACGTCTATGAAAACCTCAACCGGATTCACCCCTTTCCAGTTGGTCTATGGCATTGAGGTCGTCTTACGTATCGAGTGCAAAATTTTGTCACTCAAATTGAAAGTAGAACTCCTGCCCCATACTTCTGCGGAAGAAGAACGATTCTTGTACCTATCCAAACTGGACGAAACACGTCGTGATGCTGCTCCCGTTAATGAGGCACATCATAAACGGATCAAAATTCAATATGACAAATCTGTCCAACCTCGAGCCTTTGCAGAAGGAGACTTAGTCCTCGTTTATGACCAAGCACATGATAAATTGGGAACAGGAAAGTTAGAACCTATGTGGTATGGTCCTTACATCGTGAAGTGTGTTTTACATAGAGGTGCTTACGAACTAGTAGATCATGATGGAATTTCCTTAGGAGAGCCCCGAAACGGGCTTTACCTTAAAAATTACTATGCCTAGATCACCTAGCATCTATACGTTGTACACTAGTGTATTTTTAGTATGGTGTGCCTTTTCTTTCGCGTGCTCGAGTCTTTATCGTTTCCACTCATGACTGTGCCTGTGTTTTCATGCGCAGATGACGTCTACCTTTCCTATCTTTTTTGGGTTCGCGGATGGCGCCAACTGACATACCCGGAACATTGCCTTGGTGGCATGGGTTATTTATCAGCTTGACGAGGTGGTGAGTTCAGGAGGCATTTGTTTAGGACCAGCAACCAACAATATGGCAGAATATCACGTTGTCATTGGACTGTTAACCCAGGCCTCCTCCCTAGGTATCTCTCGCATCATTATTTACTTAGACTCCCAACTCGTGGTTTATCAACTCAACCGCATCTATGCTATCCGTAGTCCTATCCTGCTACGTCTACACTTGCAAGTTCGTCGTCTCGAACGAATGTTTGATTACATTAAGTATAGACACATTCCAAGAGAACTTAATAGTGTTTCAGATTCGTTAGCCAATTATATCATGGATCGGTATTTAGCCCATAGATAAGATTTAAGGAAAGAAAAAACTGTACATTACATGTAAATTAAAACACATCACAGACATCATCATGTACAAACCATCGGCATCATAAAACTTGAAACTGTATATATATATGGCGTGACTGAAATATTTCCATTACATCAAAAAGTGTGTAAGAGAACAAAATTTTGGGCTCATCCACCCATACAACTTCGCCAGACAAGGCGTACAAAAAACATGATCTCGGGGAAACTCTAATATCCCTGCGCTACATTATGCTGAGTGTAATATAACACTGTGTGTACTACATGTCTCAATAGAGAATTGAGATTCTCTGGCACCCCTACAATGTGTCACTGCAAATGCAAAGGCACATCCCCCCTCCGCAGAGGAGGGATACCCATCGTAAGGCCCTAGAGGTTCCTCTCAACCTCCCGAAGGCCCACCACTGGTACTGCTGGGTCTGCCACAACTGGGACGCCGCCACGATGTCCTGGCACTGGTATGTCCACTGGACGCACTGCTCCCTTGTCTGCATGTTGAAGACAAGACATCTGTTAAAACACCCTCTTACATACCCAAAAAATACATATACATCAAAAAACATAAAAAAGAAACTGGCGACAAGATACAACTTAGTCTCTTACTTGACTCATCCCAATCCTCTATCTCGGGCAGGATCAAATCCATGCTCCCGCGGAAGTCCACATCAGCATAGGGGAAGTCCTCGATCCAGAGGAATTGCCACCTCAACTAGGCAAAGAAATCGCCAGTGAAACGGAACTCTGGCTCTGAAACCAACCTCGGGGATAGGCTAGTCCACCTCTCCATCCGAGGCTCATCCACTGGTCGCACTGCGAGCGCAATCTGAGGCTGCATCTGAGGGATGCGCTCCAAGAAAAATGAGACTAGGAAAGAACCATAGCCAAACTGCTTTTGGCCGTTCCTACACCGAGAAATTTGTTCCTTCACGTTTCGAAGAAATGTCGCACTCCAGTTGAATAGTGTGGGCTCTAAACACTGGATGCCATAAGCCACCTGTGACCTTGAAGACAAATGAGTACTAGTACTACCAGTCGCACTAGTGATGGCAAACAATATGGATCGAAGAGCCAGATCTCGGACGTCTTTGATAGGGATCCTGCCCCCTACCAATCTTTCCCCCGGAACACAATGACGTGCCAAATACACGTCCACATGCTCTGGCAAGGTCCTCTGCCCTGTGAAAGCTATAGGAACCCCTCTTTTTGAGAGGCTGGTCAGAAAATACACATCTTCCAACTCGATAGTCAGGAGCTGTGCACCGATACAGAATCCCTGCTCATTAATGTCCCAAAGACCAATGATATGCTCAAGCAATAGAACTTCGCTCTTCATTTTTTGCAGTTTGAAGAACTTGAGTAACCCACAGGCCCTCAAAGCAACCCGCGTACGGGGACTCCGTAGAGTAGCTATATCATCCATTTCATGTTTCCACTCTTTCCACTCGATCATGGTTGTCGAATATGTCTACAAAACAAAAATTCAAAATTCCCATCATTACCCACGTTTTTGTCATTTCGGCAAAATTCAAAAAGCATTTTAAGACATGAAAATGAATGCCCATAACATCTAAAGGTGATTAATCATCATTTTAAACCCCCACACCCTTTAAAACTTGTTAAACAATGATTAAAATATGATAAAAAGAGAAAAACGTTTCAAGGGGTGAGTGGGCCCATGAGGGGAGTTTTCGCAAACGTTTTTGGGTCAAAATGGTCGCTCCAATCAATGGTTGAGGCGTGGGCATCCTATTCACCATTTCCCAATATATTTTCATCAATAAATCCCCCCATTCTATTAACTTTTAGAGGGAGGACGATTTGGTTTAAAAATGGTCAACCTAGGGCTTCATGTTTTAAATTAATAATGCTATAAAAATCAACTTGGAACCATACAATTGAAAGAGCAACGAACGAGCACCTACCTGGTTCGAACGGTGTGCAAAATGATCAACCGTAGCTTTGCCAGCGAAGAAAACAAGTTTGGCTCCAGTTGAGATTCTCCAACACACCACAAAATCCTTGCGAATGAAATGGTAAATGAAGTTTTTCAAGTCAATCTATATTTATAAAATTTCATTTTCATAAGCTATGGTCATTTTGGGTTTCTCTACTGATAAAAATACCTTCGCTAATCCCTGGTTTCTAGTTTTTGTCATCATTGGTTGTTGGCAATCCTGATGCATCTTCCACCTTGTCATACTTATGAGCATAGTCTTAATTCGTTCTCAAGCTCGACAATATGAGAACGCAACCGGGTAAAATTTTATCTCTTTTTCGGACCCGTATGAATACCATCACATGAAAAATGAACCCCCCTGGAGTCTCCTTTAAACCCTTTTCAGACTCTCTAAATATGAAAAGATTGTCGAGTGATCTTACTTCCTTTCACACTCATTAAAAGGTTAGAAGGGGTGTCTTTCGAGCGATAGTTTAAACCCATATGGGACTGGACCCTTACTTCTTCTGGTTCGTTAAACAAAGGAAGAGGAACTTATCGAAGGTAAGTTATATCGAGCATGTGTTATCCTCCTCGAGCTCATTAAACTAAAAAGAGGTACTCATCTATCTGGATGGGGGAAAAATTGAAAGGAACAAGCCAAGTAGTCTCTTGAGAACACCATCTAGCACTTCTTAGAGTCGCCCTTGGACACGACACTTTGTCACTTTGAACATATCATAATCCGCTGAACCTCTGCACTGAGCCAATCTTTGAGTTTCCTTTCACTCCCTTGGGTCACCCAACGTAAGTCACAGTATCCATTGCACAATTTTTGTCCATGCCATGTTTTGTTGTTGTGCCTCAGTGTTCAAGGGAAGTGTCCACCTCAATAGTCAACCATCCCTAATATCTTGCCTCAAAACCTGTGTCAGTCCATGTACTCTTGATCTACCAAGTATATCTCCATGTATGTTTTGTGTCGTTGATGGGGGATACATCAAGGCCCTCCTTCAACGAGTCTATCCCTGTCGACTCCAACACATTATCCAGGGATTAGACTTAGAAACCAGTTAGTACTTTGGGACCTGCATGCCTCAATGGAAAGCCTCCTCACATTCGACAGTGGGTTTACATCATTGACCCCTGATCGAATGATTCCATGAGTGTTCGACCTCAGCTCATTTATTCACATTCACTAGAATGTACTAAGGTACCTTGGGAATCATCGACATTAATGGTGATCTCCCTCGCGCTTGTTAACGGTTTACCTCATGGACCTGTAATCAAGTGGTTTCTACATGGTCAGATTCGTACCATATTGGGATTGGTATGAAGACCCTGGGTTGAGCCATCACCTTGATATATGCTTCGCCCAGGTTGCGAAGGAGTTCTATTGGACAACGTCACATGCACTGCTACATAGATCCACTTTGTATTGGTCGTGGCTATGTCTTATCATCTCGTAGATCCACTGTGTATTATTCATGGCTACGATCAGTTTGAGTCACTACATTATAGATCCACATTGTATCTTTGGTGGCTATACCCCTGTTTGTCAATACAATTATGGATCCGTAGTGTATTTTATGGCGGCCATACCTCAAAAGTCTCGATCTCCCAAGCATAGGTATGTCTGCCTTGGGTTTTGATATATGTCATGATATTGGTTGGCTGTTTGTGTGCAACTTCCATCAGGTTCTCCGAGTCTATACCCTTGCTTGAATATCTACAAAGTACTTCAATCATCAGTCCGCATCTTCTGACTTCATACTTTGGGGGGAATTCTGTTACACATCAAAATCACTCAACTGGATAAGTGTCGCATATACCTCTCACTTGTCGCAAGTGTCGCAACTCCTTTACGACTTGTCGCAAATGTCGCAAGTTGGTTATAGGGTGTCGTACATGTTGCTGAATCATGCTACCACAATGACGACACTAAAGAGGCACTTGAAACATCTCATGTACCTGGTTTGAAGGAAGAAATTGGTTCACTGAGGTCAAACATCTCTTAACACCTAAGAGGGTTTCTTGATTAAGGGTTTGGAAGGGAAACACTTCTCTAAAACTTCCTGAGGAGCGCTGGCACCCTTATGCCATGCTTCAGAAGCATTATAGCGCTTTTCCACCCCTTTGTAGAAGCGTTGCCCAGATTTGAAGCGTTGGTGCTTCCCTTGACCTTCTCTGAAGTGTTCTAGCACTCTGATGCCCCTTCTGAGGGAGCGCTCTCCATTCTGGGCAAATTGTTAGCCCGGTGAGAAGAATAAGGGAAGAATCATTCGAGTTTGGGAGGCGGTTGAACTCGAATTCTTGGTTTTGTCAAAAGATCTTTAATCCAAGGAGGAGGTTTTCAACTGGTTCTAAACATAACTCAAGTGGTTAGGCCCTCGCCAACCTATATAAGCAAGCTCTATGGTGGTAAAGAGGAGGAAGAACTGAACATATGGAACTTATGATCTTGGAGGAGACACACAGTCAGCCAAAGGAGAGTAATCATTGAAGCTGCTATCATCCAGGTTGTGGATCTTTCAGGCAAGGGTTAGACAAAGAGGATTTGACGAAGCTGTCACATTCGCATCTACGATTGTAAGCATTGCTGTCGTTATTCTCATTAATATGACAAGCTTGGCCTGTTTCTTTCTAGTTTGTGTCTGATGTTACATGAACTTATCATTTAATGATAGATCTGTTTTCAAGCTAATGTCAGTAGAGTAGGAAGTGGTCGTATCTCATTTTGTCCACAGACCTCAGTGAGGAGCAAAAGGATTGGAGCACAACTCGGAGCATGCAGGGACAAACGTCGGTTAAAAGGTACTTCTATCATCCTTCCTTCTCATGCATTAGGTTTATATGGATTTGAAAGGAAGTCAGTGTCCATGATAAGCATTTTTCTGTCTAGGGTTAAGGTCAAGCCTTAGAGGTCGATCTACTTGTCCGCAGGCAGATTTTCCTACAACAACCTTTACATGAATCCAATGAAGAATAGAATACTTCTGAGGAATCCATGTGATGTGATGCTCCTGAATCTACGATCCAAGCATTGGGAGAGGAGTTGATGGCAATCAAGGCATGGCTTGAATCACCTTTCTTGGAATTTGGATCTTCTGGATTCTTCTTCTTTGCACCCTCGGGGATGCGATCTCCAAGGTTGTTTTACTGAAGTATTTGAGACATTAGATCTATTTTATTTTTCATTCATGCATATTCCGAATGGAATCCTTTGTGACAGTATGTGCATTTCTCTCCTTTTCTTCCCTTTTCTCCTTTAGATCCGGAGGCATCGATGAAGGGTTTTGTGTACCCTTCCTTCTTCGTATGTGCATGAGATTTACGATTATATTTATCTTTAGATTTCTCATATTTTTGGCTGCCATCATGCACAATGAGTGCATGTTCCCTTGGGCCTTTGATTGCGCCCATGTTGATGAGCTTGGTTTGCTCTTGTGTCAGGGATTCAATAAAGTCCTCAAGAGAAGGCATCTTCCAAGTGGCTCTAGAGGCGAATCTGACAATATGGAATGTATATATAAATATAGATCATTCAGGACCAAGCTTGGAGATAATGGTGAGAACCATTTGTTTCTCCTCCTTCGATTTATCAACCCCACAAGCTTTGAGTTGCGACAAGAAATCCTTGAATTTTGTAAAGAAATCTTGGATATTCTCGAAGCTTTTTGGATCCAATGTGAGCATCTCCACCTCAATCATGTGTCCCCTCATCTCATTATGTTTTCCAAATATCCCTTCCAAGATGGTCCAAGCTTCATTGGGAGTCTTACAGGAAGATATATAAAAAAGGAGATCGGGAGAAATAAGACTGCAAATTGTTTCGAGTGCCTCATCCATGCTATTTAAGTACTTGGATTTTTCTATGGATGATGTCAGTTTTGTATCTGTATTCATGGTTAACCTATACAACCCTATAGATTCGATATGTATGGCTATTATCTCCTTCCATGCAAAATAGTTGTAAGGTGTAAGAATGAATTCTTTTTGGAATTCCATTTTTCTGTTGTCTTCAATCTTTTGTACTTGCAAAAAAATTTGTTGTAGATTTTGCTTAGCATTTTTTCATCTCTAATACCATGTAAATGTGTTGAACTATACATAATAGATCTAGTTAAACAATTATACACACATTTGTAGAGAGAATTGGAAAAAGAAGAAGAAGGAGAGAAAGAATGGAAAGAATTCTCATTAACCGTTATGAATAATGAATAATTTACACATGATATACTATATATAACTCAATGC